>JADRCD010211941.1:0-32510 GCA_019843815.1 Montemys delectorum | reverse complement strand
TCTCTCTCTCTCTCTCTCTCTCTCTCTCTCTCTCTCTCTCTCTCTCTTTCAAAAAGAGTCTCACACTGTCCACCAGGATAACACTTGTGTAGCTCAGCCTTGTCTTGAACTGTAGTAATCTTCCTATGTCAGTCTCTCTGGTATTGAGAATCATAGGTGTGAGCCACTTCATTCATCCTGTTCTTCATTTTCCTGTTTGGTTCTTTTTCCCGGCTCCTGATCTGATCTGTAAGTGATTGTATACACTTCAGCCAGTTGTGGTAGGTGGAAAGTCAGTAATGGATAAACTCAGGTGGTGGTGTGAGGAACTTGGTTACATAGCGGAATAGTGTTGAATCTCCAAATATGTGGCTTCAGATCTTAACAGAGCCTTATACTAGTTCTATGACTTTGAATCTTTGTGTTTGTATATGTATATACTTTTATATGGGGAAATTTGGAGACAGAATCTTGCTTTGGACCCCAGACTGGCCTTGAACTTGCAATTCTCCTGATTCAGTCTCCTAAGCATTGATATCATAAGTATATGCCACCACATCTGGGTTGAGCCATAGTTTCATCTCTGAAAATGAGGCTGTGAATGTTACTGTGCCTAAGGTTGTAGTGAGGATCAAATAAGAGTAAATAAGAGAGTACTAAGTCAGTTCTCATTAAATATTCTTCTCATCTCATTGAGAAGTCTGAGTAGAAATCAGACATTTATGCAGGTGACTGTGCTTGTTTTATTTTGTTCTAAAATGTAGCTGAAATTTACCACATCTATTAGGAATTGGGAGTTTAAGGAGTTATTGGATGCATGTCTTCATTAAGCCAAAATTGAGATTCTGATATGGCAATATAACACAATTTTTGCTTCTTAAAGGAGGCTGAAGGAGAGGAAAAGAAGGAACCTGAACATAGAGACTCCAAGATGTTGGTTTCTTGGGGAGACTCAGAGGCTTAGTCTATTATTATTATTATTATTATTATTATTATTATTATTATTATTGTGGGGAATATGGTAGCAAGCATGGTAGGTATGGTATTGGAGTAGTAGTTGAGAGTAGCTCTATCCTGGTCTCTAGGTGGGGAGGCAGAGAGACAGGGAGACAGAGACAGACACCGAGACAGACAGGGACTGGTGTGAACTTTTAAAAACTCAAAACCCACCCCCAGTGACACTTCCTCCAAGGCCAGCACCTCCTAATCCTTCTAATCCTTTCAAATAGTGCTACTTCTTGGTCATTGGGCATTAAATGTGTAAACAGTTCTTATTCAAACAGCCACATTCCACTTTCTGGCCCCCAAAGATAAAATGCAAAAATATATTCAGTCCAACTTCAAAAGTCCCCATAATCTTTCATAGTATTAACACTGTTTAAAAGTCCACAGTTTCTTCTGTGACTCATGGAAGTCTCTAACTATACTCGCCATCCCCATGAAATCAAAATGAAAATGCAGATCACATACTTTCAATATATAGTGGCACAGGAGGAAGGGGAACATAGTAAGGAAATTATTGGCTCAAAGTAAGACCTAAAACTAGCAAGGCAAATTCTGCATTTCTGTGTCTAATTTCAAAGGGCTCTTCAAATCTCCAACTCCTTAAGCTTTGCTGTCTGTATAACACACTTCTCTCTCTTGGGCTGGTTCCACACCCTGACATCTTCAATATCATGGGGTCTCTAACACAATCCAGGGCTTCATATAATGTCCTCTCTGTGCTTCCATACAGGAATGCCCTGACACATAGCTTTAGTGGCTTTCCTTAGCCAAGAAGGGAGATTTCACAACCTCTTTCTTGAGTTCTTGACTCTAAAGTCACAATCATGTAGCTAAAGCTGCCAAGTTTCCTGCTTGATGGGGCTGGAATACGACTCCCTCCTTCAATAACATTTGCATCAGCTTTTTGTTGTTTTTGTTTTCCTTTACTGCTTAAACTTTCCTTAGATTCCTTTTCACACGTTGGAAGCTTAGCTGTGGGTCTTATCCTGAGGTCACTTCTCCTTATTTCTATTTAGCATCCAGCTTTCCTTTAGACTTTTCACTTTCTTGAGCACTGGACTTAGCTTCAACAAAACATTTCCTGGTGCTCCTTTTTTCCTCAAACTATATATTTTGTATTTCTTTTTGTCCAACTTGCTCATTTTCATTATGTCTCTGCATTAAGAGTGACTACTAATACCAGTAGGACACAGTTAATACTAGGCTATCTTTAAGTCTCCTCTGCCATTGCCATTAATCAGAAACTCTTCAAATTATATTAGCCTCAGACAGATTTTTAGGACAAGGATAAAAAGCAGCCACAATTTTTGCCAAAATATCACAAGAATGGTCTCTATGTCACTTACTAATAATATTTTTCCTCTCTGAAACTTCTTGAGCAGATCCCTCAACACTGTCCCCCACGTTCCTACTAGGATGATTCCCCCTAAAATATCCAACAACTTTTCTAGTCCAAAGTCCCAATATCTTATATATCCTTCAACAAAATGCATGGCTAAGCCTGTCATAGCAATACACCAGTCCCTGGTACCATCTCTGGCTTAGTCACTGTTCTATTTCTGTAAGGAGACATCATGACCATGGCAAGTCTTATAAGAGAAAACATTTAATTGAGGCCTTGCTTACAGTTTCAGAGGCTTAGTCCATTATCATCATTTTTGGGAACATGGTAGCAGGTATGACAGGCATGGTGCTGGAGAAGTAGTTGAGAACTACATCCTGATTTATAGGCAGAAAGAAAGAGGCAGAGGGAGACTGTGCCTGGTGTGGTTTTTTTAAAACCTCAGAACCCACCCTGAGTGATACACTTCCTTCAACAGTACCAATACTTCCTAATCCTTCTAATCTTTTCAAGTAATCCTAATATCACTTCCTGGTCACTAAGCATTCAAATATATGAGCCTATGGGGGCTATTCTTATTCAAACCACCATAGCCTCTAACAAATTATACCTCCATTTCTTCTTTTTCATGGGCTTGGTACCTGATAATAGAGGATAAAGTCATTGAACAGGACATCTGAATTACACAAAGGGACTAAGTTGTATTTTAGACAAGGCATACTTTGGTGATGGACTTGATTATCCTTTGCAACTTAAGGATTATGATTTCAACAAAACATTTTGAGATGACTAGAAGAAACCTGAAGAAACTAGGTCAAAGCAGGTATTATTTGTGAAATTAACTATTAATGAGGCAATGAGAAAGTCAATTCTGCCCCTTTTGTGTCCTAAAATTCTAAAAAGAGGTTAATTACAGGAAGGCCCTGGAGCCATATGTTCCCTTGTCTTGGAAACAGCACTGTTTTAGTGTAATGTGCTCTCTATGCAATGGTTTCTAGATACATGGCAGATGATATCTGAATTTATTACTTAAGCCGTTGTGTGTTATATCCACTGTTATAGACCACTAGGTTTAAATAGTATTCTAGTTGTAACTTTAAGAAGCAAATACGCTGATATGCTCCTCTTACTTCCCTGTGATCAACACTTAACAGTATTACTTCTCAAATGTGTTCTAGGCTCTGCTGCTCTCCCCTCTGTCCATTATGTTACAGCCACACTCACTGTCTCAGTTTCTGAGTTCCTGTCACGTTCTTTTTTGCTTTAGTTCCTTTGTCTTTGTTGTTTCCCCCTAAAATGTTTGCTTGCTTTTCTTTCCTCTTCCCACTACTATAATTGTTCTTTGTTTATGACTGGCTTAAGTGCTGCTGCTTTGGACTGGCCTTTATGACGTAACAGTGTTTGAACAAACGTCATCATTTCCACATGAGCGTTTGTTATAAGAGCTGCAATGACAGGATCTGTAAGTATGTCTCTCCTACACTTCTGGATTGTATAAAGCCTATGAGGGCAGGGTTAATGGTTGAGTAGTACATGATGTGGTTCCCAGTGTCATGCTGGCTGGTTTAATGTGGATCAGTGTAGGAGGGCCCAGCTCCCAGTGTGTGGTGCCTTGGTCAGGCTGGTGGTGCTCCAGGGATCCTCCTGTCTCTGCTGCCTTGGTTCTGGGGTTACTAGCATGTACCACTACATTTAGCTTTCCACTTGGGTGCTAAGGATTAGAAGTCAGGTCCTTTTGCTTGCACATTAGAACATTTTAGCCACCTCCAAGAGAAACCTTGTACCTATTAGCACTCACTCCTTATTCTGGCCCACTCCATGTCATTGGCAGACACACACATACATACACGCTCTTCTTTTTTATTATCATATCTAAGTACACTGTGGCTGTCTTCAGACACCCCAGAAGAGGGCATCATATCTCATTACAGATGGTTGTGAGCCACCATGTGGTTGCTGGGATTTGAACTCATGACCTTTGGAAGAGTAGTCAGTGCTCTTAACCGCTGAGCCATCTCTCCAGCCCCGCACTTCTTTTTTTATTAAGTGAAAGTTGCCTGTCTAAATGGGAAAGTTGGTGAATCTTCCTGTGCTTTAGTTGGAAAGATGGTAATACTGATCAGATGGTTGAATGTGTAATATGGGAGGAGAAAAACTGTTAAGGGGTTTAAAGTCTGGTGTGGTGGCACATGTCTGTGATCCTAGCACTCTGGAGTCTGAGGCAGGAGGAGTGGGTAAAACCAAAAGCCAGTATAGGTTAAAGATTGAGCTCTTCAATCAAAACTATATTATTATTTATAAAAACTAAATTATTATTATTTACAAAGAAAGACTTAGAGTTGTGTCTAGCAATTGTAAATAATAAGTGTCTGTTTGAGGGGTCTCAATATGGACTAAGAATGCCATCCTTGTTCCTTAGCTGATAATAGTCTTGTGGTAGAGATAGATATTTAGATTATAAAAATAGACTGGAAAATGAGCTTACACTCATCTCTATCTAGTACTTTATATGTGTAATAGATAGTTTTATATTATTTATATTATTAATTCTGTAAAATGTGTGTTCATGCATGTACATGTAAGTGTTCACATGTGACGTGGGCATAAATGTGCATCCAGGTTCATGTGCACGTTTTGCATGTGTCTGTAAATGCCAGAGATTGATGTTAGGTGTCTTCCTCTCTTCCTCTTCACCTATATGTTAAGGTAGAGTACCTCTTTTGAACCCCAGAGCTTGCCAGTTTGACGTATCTACCTAGCCATCCGGCTTGTTCTATGGAACCTTCTATCCCTTCCTCCTTAGCTCTGGAATTACAGGAGGGTTGCCACACCTACCTGGTGTTTACGTGGACACTAGGGATCTTTGGTCCTCACACTTAGACAGCAAGTGCTTTGTGCATTGAGCCATCTTCCCAGCCTAAAACGGATTCTTAACCACATTATTATACATGAAGAAGCTAAGGCTCAGAGATGCTAAATGTCTTGTTCGGAGTTACATGTGAATCTCAAACAGCAAAACCTTATTCTCATGTTTACAAAGCAAGCTCTGATTTTGGTTAAAAGACCTTTAGATTTATTACATATTTTAAATATTCATCGGTCCTGGATCTTATTCTTTTTATTGCCTTAATCAAGGCGGGGAGAAAATAAAGCCAATTCTTGGTATTGTGCCACATGCTTATATTTCTGTTTTCAGGAGATGGAGGCAGGAAAATCATCAATTCAGGGGATTATAGGTATATGCCACAGTATCAGTAATTGGCTCAGAAAAGGAGAGCTACCATTCAGGAGACTGGTGACATAGACAATGGACAAAAGCCAGCTAAGCTCTGTCTTAGGCCTTCTCTGTCCCTAGGTTTTTGTGTCTGTTCTTGTTTCTGAGATAAGGTCTCACTGTTTAGTTACCATAGGACTGAGAACCACTATCTAGCCCAGGGAGGGATTTACTTAACTAAGAAGGGCCTTCCACTTACAATGAGTGGCTCTTAGTTACTTTTCCAATTGTGACAGAATATTTGGCAAGCAGCTTAAGGGAGGAAAAATTATTTACTCATTTACTGTATTTATCTTATCCATGTGGCAAGGAAAGCATGGTGTTGGTAGTAGCCCCGGGGCCCCATGGCAACAGGATTGTGAGGCACTGATGTTCACATGGCCCTAACAGGAAGCAGAGCATTCAGTCTGGAACTGGAGGTAGAGATCACAAAGACCTGTTCTTTGTGACATACTTCCTCTAGGCAGGTCCTTCCTTTCGAAAGTTCTGCAGGCTTCAAAATAATACCACACGCTGGGACTGGATGTTCCGAACATTAGTCTGTGAGGGAAGGTAGTATAAATGTGGGTGTTCTTAGCCATTTCCAGATATTTGTGCACAAATGATAAGATTTTTCATAGATTTCCTTTCTACACACTTAATAAATACTCAGATAGTCAGCCTGCTCCAGAGGTCTGATCACAGCTCTTTCCTCTTTGACTTGTCTGTGATTATGGATCAGCTTTCTCACTAAAGTAACTTATTCCTATATCTACAATAATAATAATAATAATGTTGGACTGGATTATTAGGGTTCTTCTATTTCTGTAAACAGGGCATAGGTAAGCCTTTTTGGATACTTGTATACACATTGGTTATAATATACTAAGACAGTTATCAGTGGCTGCACATACAGCTTATTTGCATATGAAGCAGTTCCCATTAGTAATACGGCTTTTTTAGTATTTGCATTCTGTTTTCTATAGACTTCATGTTTTGTTTTGTTTTTATTTCTTTATTTTTTATATATATGATGAGTACACTGTAGCTGTCTTCAGACACACCAGACGAGGGCATCAGATTCCATTACAGATGGCTGTGAGCCACCATATGATTGCTGGGGATTGAACTCAGGACCTCTGGCAGAGCAGTCAGTGCTCTTAACCACTGAGCCATCTCTCCAGCCCCCATGTTTTGTTTTTGTTTTGAGCAGTTTCTCTATGTAGCCCTGACTGACCTGGAACTTGCTTTGTAGACCAGGCTGGCCTTCAGCTCCCAAAAATTTTCCTGCTTCTGCCTTTCAAATGCTGGTATTAAAGTTATGCACATCCAAGCCAGGCCAATTTGTAAAAATAACTTTTATTCTCCTGTAAGTACTTGTCATCTCCAAAGCTTGTTGCCTTTGCAACCTTGGCCCAGTCCTAGAAGTTTCTAGCCTCCATACATTCTTATCTAGGCCTAGAATGTTTTTGGCCTCTGAGATGTACTGTTGAATAAGCCTACCCTTTCTAGTTCTTTCTGAACTCTTGTTGGCTACTCAGCTCAGCTGTTCTGGTTCAAAACTCTCCAAGATGACTGATTCAATCTGGCTTCTCTCTGCTTCTCCTGAATTATTCTGTTCGGCTTTAAACTAATTCTGGCAATCAGTTCTAATCTTCTGTTCATTCTCTGGCTCATTCTATCTTCAACTCTATCCAGCTTGCTCTCTCTCTGCAACCCTTCTCAGTATAACTGTCCCAGTAAAACTGCCTCCTCCCTCCCTCTGCAGTGCCCCTCAAGTAGCTTCCCTTTCCTCTCCTTGTGAGAGCTGGGCAGATCCTGTTTTGTCAGATCTTTCTCTGATTCATCACTTTGCCACTCAGACATCACATTCAAACATGAGGGCTTCCTTCTACAAATCAACTTTATCTTTAATGTTTGGGATTAATGATGTGTACTAAAGGTTTGTCTGTATTCCAGCCAGAGGGATTAAAGATCTATGCTAAGGCTGAGCCACACCACAACTAAAACCAGGCTTTTCCAGTAGCAGTACAATCTCAGGGTTCACAGAGTGATCATATATCCTGCAACAACATTTTTTGACTTTTTTTTTTTTAAGATTTATTTATTTATATGTAAGTACACTGTAGCTGTCTTCAGACACTCCAGAAGAGGGAGTCAGATCTCCTTACGGATGGTTATGAGCCACCATGTGGTTGCTGGGATTTGAACTCAGGACCTTTGGAAGAGCAATTGGTGCTCTTAACCACTGAGCTATCTCTCCAGCACCTGCAATACCATTTTTGTTTTGTTTTGTTTTAAACACAGGATCTTAGGGTGACATGGAGCTTACTATGTAGCCTAAGCTATCCTTAAACTCACTGCAATCTGCCCTAGCCTTTCAAGTGCTAGCTTGCAGACATGTACCACTGCACATGAATTTCAGTGTAATTTGGAGAAAATAAAAAAGAATTTTAGATTCAAGTTTTGTTGTTACTTGGAACAAAGTTCTGAAATGTGTATGCATTTAGTGAGAACTTGACCTATAGGAACATGTTCATGGGCCTGGCATGTGTTAATGTGTTTGTTTTTCCAGTGTCTAGTTTGCCGTTAGTATTTACTCAGTCTCTACTGAGGGAGTGAAGTTAGTGCCTGAGTGAGAAGGTGTAGAGGTACAGTATCATTATAACAGCAATGTGCCATGGAAGGGGACCATTAAAGAATAGCTAGTCCAGCTGCTTTTAACTCAGGGAATTGGGGCCTGGGAGACTGTGATGAGTTTTCCAGCAAGACAGCATTATGAAGTTGTGGTAGAATGCCTGTGTTTGTTAGCACAGCAAATAGATATGCAGAGTTGTTCTTGGCTGGCTGCTTGGGGTTTGGTTTTTCTCCTCCTCCTCCCCCTCCTCCTCCTCCTCTTCTTCCTCCTCCTCTTCTTCCTCCTCTTCTTCTTCCTCCTCTTCTTCCTCCTCCTCCCCCTCCTCTTCTTCCTCTTCCTCCTCCTTCTTCCCCCCTCTCTCTTTCTCTCTTTCTCAATAGTGTCTTACTATATCTCTGTCCAGCCTGGAAGTAAACCAGGTTGACCTCAAATTCACAGAGATCTACCTGTCTCTGGTTCCTGAGGGCTGGGATTAAAGGCATGTGCCACTACATCTGGTATACAGATACAGGGGAAATGTTTTTAAAAATATTTCCAATCTCTGGCTTATTTAAAGGTAAGTAAAGATATAGAATGTCCTGGTTAATTTTATGTCAGCTTGTCACAAGCTGGAGTCATCAAAGAGAGCCTTAATTGAAAAACTTAATTGAAGATTGGGCAGTTGGGGAAGGAGTTGGAGAGAGGAGGAAGGGGAAACTGCAGTTGAGATGTAATGTTATAAAAAAAAAGGGAGGGGGTGGCGAGATGGCTCAGCGGGTAAGAGCACTGACTGCTCTTCCGAAGGTCCTGAGTTCAGATCCCAGCAACCACATGGTGGCTCACAACAACCACATGGTGGCTCACAACAACCACATGGTGGCTCACAACCACCCATAATGAGATCTGACGCCCTCTTCTGGTGCATCTGAAGACATCCACAGTGAATTACGCCAAAGAGAGTGGGGCCAGAGCGAGAGGGCCGGCAGAGGTCCTGAGTTCAATTCCCAGCAGCCACACACATGATGGCTCACGGCCATCCATATAGCTACAGTGTACTCATATACATAGAATTAAAAAAAAAAAAAAAAAAAAAAAAGATTGGGTTGTAGGCAGGCCAAGGAGGCATTTTCTTAATTAATTTTTGATGTGGGAGGGCCCAGCCCATTACAGGTGGGATCACCTTTAGGCTGGTGGTCCCGTGTTCTATAAAAAAGCAGGTTGAGCCAGCCACCAAAAGCAAGCCAGTAAGCAGCACCCTTCCGTGGTCTCTGCATCATCTTCTGCCTCCAGGTTCCTGCCCTGATTGAGTTCCTGTCCTGACTTCCTTTGATGATGAACAGAGAAATGGAACTGTAAGGCAAATAAACACTGTCCTCTCCAACTTGATTCTGGTCATGGTGTTTCATCATAGCAGTAATAACCTAAAGTAAGACATGGAAGTTTTGTTTTTTCTTTTTCCTTATTCTATAGATCCTGTGTACTAACATTAATCAAACAGTTTCAGTATATTCAAGCTAACTTTTGATCATAGTTGCCCCAGAGTGCACTTCTAGCAGAGCCTTTCTCCTCAAAGGCCTGGTTGGAAGCAGTGTCCTTCATGTATGATGTATAATTTATTTATCCTTCCTGGTGTTTGAGGCTTGTTGACTTTGATAAATATCTATGTTCTGTGCTTAACCTGTACAGGCCTTGGGGTAGAGCTACTTAGTGAGTGGAGAATAACAGTACATGTGAAAGTTGGCAGATAGGCTAATGGCCTGTACATTGAATTAATTCAGTTAACCCATTAACCCAGCTTGTATGTATTGAACTTAAGTGATCTCAGTGTTAGGAAGGAAACTTTAGGAATCTCAGTGTGTGAAAAGAAGCTCGGTTTTTTAATGCAGGAAGGACTTGCTATAAAACAGGATCCCATAGTGGAGAAAAAAATGGACTCTGACAAGCCTGGGTTTTACTCTAAAATCAGTCAAATTTTTAAAAAATTTCACTTTTTAAAAATGTGTATGGGGCCAGGCAGTGGTGGCACACGCCTTTAATCCCAGCACTTGGGAGGCAGAGGCAGACGGATTTCTGAGTTCGAGGCCAGCCTGGTCTACAGAGTGAGTTCCAGGACAGCCAGCCAGGGCTACACAGAGAAACCCTGTCTCCAAAAAAAATAAATAAATAAAAATTAAAAAAAAATGTGTATGGGTATTTTGCCTGCATATATTTCTGTGAATCACATGTCTGCCCGGTACCTACAGAAGACAGAAGAGGGCATCAGACTCCTGCTACTGGAGTTACAGCTAGCATGTGGGTGCTGGGAATTGCACCCTGATGCTCTGGAAGAAAAGTCAGTGCTCTTAACTACTGAACCATCTCTCCTGTACCTCAGTCAGCTATCATTGTAGCAGTGTAATCTTAGACAGTTCTCCTAATCTGAGCCTCAGTTCTCCTGACTATACAATGTGTTGAGAAGGAAAACTGCCTAAGAAGGATACTTAAAGAGGTACTCTTAAAAATTGTGATTCTGCCAGTTGTGGTAGCTCCTGTCTTTCTTTAATCCTAGTGTAGGAAAGCAGAAGCAAGTGGATCATTGAATTTCAGGTCAGCCTGGTCTTTAGAATGAGATCCTATCTCAAAATAAACAAAGAAGTTGTGATTAATGCCAAACATGGTAATGAGCTATGATCTTTTATAGGAGAAGAAACCGCTGACTTTATAAAGATAAGAAAATTAGACGGTTGGCAGAAGAGCTAGACTGTGACCTGAACTCTCTGACTCCAGACTCACCGTTCTTCCTTCAGTGTTACAATATTCTGTTTCACTAGAACATAAGCTGCTTCTCTTCTTCCCCCTGCAATTTTTAAAATTCAAGACTTTATATAAAAATACATGTCAAGTACAAACAATTCACACATGATGGTAGTGTACATCTTTAATCCCAGCACTTGGGAGGCAGAGACAGGTGGATTTCTGAGTTCGAAGCCAGCCTGGTCTACAGAGTGAGTTCCAGGACAGCCAGGGCCACACAGAGAAACCCTGTCTCGAAAAAAAAACCTTTAAAAAAAAAAAAGCATTTCAGAAAAGACGCTTCTTCGCATTGGATTTTTATATGTTTCCTATTGAATACATTTTAATACTCTGTCCATCACCAAGATAAGCTTTTAAATTCAATGATGTTTGTCTTGCCCAGTGCTGTTTCCCCAGTGCTTGCAATGGTGCATGCCTGGCCTATCTTAAGCAATAAATATTTGTTAAGGGAATGACCTCACATCTGTAGCGTGAGAAAAAAGTTGCATGGACCTTTTGTTTTTATTTTTCTTTTTCTTGTAGGAACCTAACTAGTGCACTTGTAGTGTAGTGTTCTCAATACAGTAGCCAGTAGTTACATTTCAAGTACTTAGTAACTACAAGTAACAAATAGCTCTTCTGTTGGACAGCATAGATGCAGGGTATCTCTGTCTTAGCAAATGCTTCTCTGCTGTCTCCTGGGGTTGCAGGCCGGCCAGAGGACACACTGGATGAGGCCTAAAGAGTAGAACATGGTAAGAAGGGAGAGAGAGCTAGAGCTGGTCATTCAGGGTCCCGAAATAAAGTTTGGACTCTATTATTTAAAGCCACTGTGTTCAGAGTTATCAGAAACAGTTTACCCTTTTAAATTCTGATTCCAAGATCTGGGCATAGGGGCACATGACCACAATCCCAGTATTTAAAAGTCAGAAACAAGAGGATATCAGGCTCATAGACATTATATCCTATAAGTCTTTTTTTAAAAAGGATTTATTTATTTGTTATATATACAATCTTCTCCCTGCATGTATGCCTGCAGGCCAGAAGAGGGCACCAGATCTCAATATGGATGGTTGTGAGCCACCATGTGGTTGCTGGGAATTGAACTCAGGACCTCTGGAAGAACAGTCAATGCTCTTAATCTCTGAGCCATCTCTCCAGCCCAAGTCCTTTTTTTTTTTTTTTTTTTTTTTTTGGAAGGTTTATTTTATGTGTATGAATGTTCTGCCTACATGTATGCGAGTGTACCACATGCATGCTTGGTTCCTGAAGAAGTTAGAAAAGGGAGTTGGGTCCTCTTCAAATTGGAATTATGGGTGGTTGTATTTATGGGCATTGGGAACCAAACCTGAAAGAGTAGCAAGTGCTTTTAACTGCTGAGCCATCTCTCCAACTCTGTCTTTTTTCCCCCTCTTTTAAGGCTGAATAATATTTCTCTCTGAAGGCACATGTACATGGGTATATACCTTGTTTTAAAACCCTTTAAGATTATTTTTAGTTATGTGTGTGTCTGTGTCTGTGCATGAGTCTGTGCTTTGTGTGTGTCAGAGCCTATAAAAGCCACAGGCATTGGATCCCCCTGGAGCTGAAGTTATAAATGGTTGGGAACCACCCATTGTGAGTACTGGGATCCTCTGCAATGCCAGTGTATGCTTTTAACCTCAGAGCCATCTACACAGCCTTAAATTTTATTACTACTCATTATTTGTGTGTATGTATATCGAGTATGTAATGTATATATGTGAGTGTGGGCTTATGCATGCCATACCATACATGTGAAAAATCAGAGGCAGCTTTTAGGAGTTGATAGGTACTTTCCACCATGAGTTCATGGGTCACCAGGCTTATGTGGCAAGCTAAGGTGTCTTGACTGCTTTTGTTTGTGTTTCTTTTAAAATATTTTTTATATGGATATGTCTGCTTTTTGAGAGAGTCTTTCTGTGTACCTAGGCTGATGTAGATTCAGTATGTATCCCAGATTAGCCCCAAGCTGACAGCTCTGTTTTAGCCTTCCAAGTCCTGGGATTACAGGAGTGCACTGCAATGCCTGGCCTATACTGCATTTTCTTTATCTCTCCACCCGAGGACATTTAGATTGTTACTACCTCTTGGCTACCATGAATGCTGCTACAGTGAGCGCAGGTGTACAAATATCTCTTCAAGCTTGGCACAGTGAGACATATCTTTAATCTTAGTATGTAAGAAGCAGAAACAAATAGATCTCTGTGAGTTTGAAGCCAGCCTTGTCTACAACTCAAATGCATGCCAGCTAGCTACATAGTGAGAAACTGTCTCATAAACAAAGAAATTACCTCTTGAAGATTCAGTTTTTAGTTATCTTGGAAAATACCCCAATGTAGGGTTGCTGGCTCTAATAGTAATTATACTTAAATTTTTTCCTTCCTTTTTCCTTCCTTCCTTCTTTCCTCCCTCCCTCCCTTCCTTCTTACAGGACTTTACTGTGTAACATATGCTGGCTTTAATTTCTCAATATTTTCATGAGAGACAACAGAAAGTGAGTAAGGCAGTAAAGGGGACATGGACAAAAGTGGTTGAAGTCCAGGGGCTCCAGTGGAAAAGATTACAAACAAAGTGGCTGGAGAGACGAGGGAGCAGGCGGTGCAGGCGGTATATAGAGTCACACCAGATCAAGTCTGTGAGACCAGGTGTGGCATGAGGAAGGACAGGCAAACAGCAGATTATATCCCTATCAGAGAGAAGGGACGTTTTTCCTGGCCTGATTTGATCATTCACATTTTTTTTACATTGATCTTGCTGATTAATTACCAATGGGTCATCTGTTTGGATAATAATGCTAGCAAATGCTAAAAATATTCCTACTTTGAAATAGGAAATGTTTGTGGATGTATTATACATAACACTCAGGAAGATGCAGATGGTTTATCTTTAAAGAAAATGTATTTTAGACATCAGTCTTTATTCAGATATTAATACCACATTGTCTTTTTTTATTCAGGGCCATTTTGCTTCGTAATGAACATGTAATTTATTTTCATAATGGAAGATGTTCCACCTAAATGATCTGTTTATATTTGCATTTGCCAACTCACTCTGGAATTCTCAAGGACACTAGGAGGGACAAAATCCTGTAGTGAGCTTTTGATTTTATTTTGAAAGTTAATGAATAATGGTCAGCCTTATAATTTGTAATCATCTTTACCAGAAAATAGAAGTCTAACAAATAGGTATTAAAAACCAACATCATCAACAACAACAAATACAGTGTTTTGGCTAGGTGTGTTGGCATACTTCTGTAATTCTAGGAGGTTGGGCAGGAGGATCATGAGTTTGAGGTCATTCTACGTTACATCGCAAGTCCTCGATGAATAAAATAAAATGTGTGAAATTGTAACTTGTGTATATTTTATTATGAAACTCCACAAACATAAAACAAACAAAATCTCCTAGTGTTTTGAGTAGTTTAGTGCTGCTAAACTTCTGTCAGCTTAATTCAATTACATTATTTAGAAATTAGCCATGTTGCCCCAACATCTACAATTGTATAATTGGTAGGTAAAAAAGCTATTGTTAGGTCAGGGACAATGGTATATGTATAGACCAACATGGCCTGAACCTCCATGGCCATGCATGTGGAGGCTCTGAAGATGGTAGCTTTTGAAGAATAGAATCTTATGAAGCAGTAGAGTTCCTCCAGCAGAAACCTCCTCCCTTTTTTTAGCTCTCAGGAGCAAAATAAGAGATCTTTACTCTTGGCTTGTTCATGAGGTCTGGTTTCACTCTAAACTATTGGCAGACTATCCTAGAAAAACTGAACACTTCAGTGTTGAGATGAATCAGCAGGTAAGGTGCTTACTGCAAATGTCTAGTGGCCCAAGTTTAATGTAAAGGTGAAAGGAGAGAACCAACTCCACAAATGCCCCGGATCTCCAGATGTACACTGTGGCTTGTGTACTTCTCATATTCCTCCATCAAATGCTTAATTTTTAAATTTGAAGAAACTAATTACACCATCTTTAGTTTTATTGCTACATTTTATATTTTTAAAAGGGAATTAACCTTTAGAATATGCTTATTCTGGACTGAGGAGATGGCTCAATGGATAAAATGTTGTTAATTCGAGCATGAGTCTTGGTACCTATATAATTAAGCTGGGCCATCATGGCAGCCACCTATAATTCCAGCACTGGGGAAGCAGAGATAGGCGATCCTGGGACAAGGTGGCTAACTAAACTAGCTGGAATTGGCAAACTTCAGGTTTAGTGAGAGACCACGACTTAGTCAATAAAGTGGAGAATGATCTAAGAAGGCACCCATTGTCAAAGTTGGGCCTCCACTTACACATAAATATATGCCCTACACATGAGCACACAGGCAGGCACGTTATGTATGCATACACATGCCTACAGCAAACTGCCTGAGCTAGCCAGGTAGCCAGATGTGGAAGCACAGTCCTACCATCAGCATTGGGCAGGCCAAATGGAGGAATATGTTGAATTTTTGAGGAATAGGCTATATAGTGAGATCTGACTATAAATAAGCAAATATTGAGGTCCTATTATAAACAAATAAGCATGATAAGCTAGGTGTTGTAGCTTGAAATCTTAGTTACTTAGGAGGCAGAGGCAGGAGAATTATGAATTTGAGGCCAGGTAAGACAACATGAAGAGACCCTGTCTAACAGAATACATAACAGGATCTAAAACAAATAGATTAGCATGAAGAGAAAACAGAGATAACATAGTAAATGAAGCCAGGTAAATTTAATTTCAGTTCTGTTTATTAGTAAGGATTAGAAGCAAATTCAACTCTGAGTTTCCTATGACTTAGAGCAAGACTTGGTTCAAGGTTCAGATGTGTTCATCATTCATTTTCTGTTGATTCTATTGATAGTTCATGCATATGTCTCAGATGCAAAACAGCGTAATGTTATGCATTTGAGTGCCTAACTGTGTAGCACCTTAAACAAATGAACCCTTTTTTGTTGTTGATTTAAGATGTCTGCAAAAAGATTGTTGTTAACTCTGTGCTCGGCTTACAAACTCAAAATGTTGAACTTTGGAAGCTTTTGATCCTTCCACCAAGGAAAAGGACGTCTCTGAGTTTCAAGGACTGTGCTGTATTACGGAAAACTGTATTATGGTAAAATTATAGTAAATCTTTTACATATGTCTCCCCCGAAAAAAGATGAATTCTCTTAAACAAGAGAATTAGCACATAGTAAATCTGAAGTGCTTCTGTGCCATTTAATCTTGGGGTGTGTGTGTGTGTATTTATTTATTTAATATGTGACTCTATATACTATAATGTATGTGCAAAGGTCAGAGAACAACTTTCAGAAATTGGTTTTCTTCTTACACCATATGGGTTCCTGGGATCAAATTCAGCTTCTCAGGTTTAGCAGCAGTAAATTTACCTGCTGAGGCTGTTTTGTTTTAATGAATAATTAATTCTGTGTTTAGAGAGGCTCTCTATAAAACTTGTTCATTCTTTTTAAACACCCATAACCTTGAGAAGACATTTTATATCCTTCGCAAAAGCACTTGCTAGATAAACAATTAGTTGCCTGTGGTGTGTCTCCCCCACCTAGCCGGGTCAGGAGAGGTAGATACGTATGCCCAAGCATGTGGGTGGGGTCAGGAGGGTGTCAGGTCTACGTATCAATCACTCTGAGACAAGATTTCTCGATGACCTGGAATAAGTCTGGCAGCCAGCAAGCCCCAGAAATCCTTTTGCTTCTGTGCTTGCCTGGGACTGTAGTGTTGGGTTTATAGATGCATGTATGGCCCACACCCAGCTTTGTAGGATCAGACTAGGGTCCTCATGCTTGCATCTTTTCATCTTTCCAGTCCCTTGTCCTGTTTTTGATGAGCTAAAAAGCCATTTTCTTAGTTATCTTAGTGGGCTAAGTGCTGTGGTAGTTGGAATTTGACATTTGCAGATGAGCATCTCCTTTATAGGCAGGCACAAAAGTCAGTTGTTGAACTTTATCATGAAAAGATCTTTCTGTTAACTGTAAAAGCTGTTCCCATATTGAGATCCCTTTGTCAGATTTGTAGAAGTCACAATTCTCTATTTCATCTTGAAATTAAAGTATTTTCTAATGAAATACTGTGTTTATTTATTTATTTATTTTTGGTTTTTCCAGATAGGGTTTCTCTGTATAGCCCTAGCTGCCCTGAAACTCACTCTGCAGACCAGGTTGGCCTCGAACCCAGTAATCTGAGTGTCTCTACCTCCCAAGTGCTGGGATTAAAGGCGTGTGCCACCACTCCCCAGCTCCAGAATTTTAAAATACAGAAATCTAATGTGTAGTCTGATTATACTTGGTAAAACAGTAGAAACAGCCACTATAAAATCTGGGCTTCTTTGTAAGTCATACTGATAGAATTAAGGAAAAATCTGCTGGAACTGTGTTTTCTTCAATTTAGTAAGAGAGTGGTTAATGTCTAAAATGGAATGAAGCTATGTGTGATGTCACACACCTCTAACTCTAGCACTTGGGAGGGAAGCAGAGGTTGATAGATCTCTGAGTTTAAGGCCAACCTGGTTTACATATTGAGTTACAGGACTATATAGCCATACCCTGCCTCTAAACAAACAAACAAATAAATAAAGTTGGGCCATTACATTTGAATAAAATGTTTCTTTTATTCACTTTATTCATTTATCCACCCAACAAATATGTTTTTATGCCAGGCTTTTTTTCTGAGGATTTCCTAGTAAATATAAAACATAAAGTTTCTTGATCTCCATGTGTGAAGGGTTGCAGGGAGGAGAGAATCAGGCTAACAGTTGCAGTGAGTTCGGAGGTGTCAGAGAGCTCTGGGATCATGATGGCATGTAGCCAGGCTGAGTCTGACCTTTCAGACCTGAGTGGACACAACTGAGAAATGGGGGATATGAGTGTTAATATCTTTATTATGATTTCCTTCAGATTCTGGGCATTGCAACACTACTCCGTATTCTTTGAATGTCTGACTTTCTTGGTGTAATTTCACAAATGATCTTTCCTTTCCTTATTCTCTATGGTGAATTCTTGTCACTCATCAGAACATAGATCAATGACCCATTCTTTTTTAAATTTTTCCCTGTTCTTCTTATTAATTAGAATTAGGTTTAGCTACATAAAACAGGTATCTGGAGGGGGATGCTGTTGATAGTGTAGGATTTGGAGCCAGCTAGATAGATGGTTTAGTGGGTGAAGGTACTTGCTATCAACTTGAGTTCAATCCTCAGAGCCCACACCAGTCATTCGCTGACCTCCACATACATACATGCACCCAGAACTCCGCACAAAGTAAACAAATGAACGAAGAATAAATAAATATAAAAAAAAAAGTTCAGGATTTGGGGCCAGTGAGATGGCTCAGGATCTGTCTACATGGTAGAAGAAAAGAAATAACTCTTGTAAATTTTCCTCTAACTTCCACATTTATGTTGTGGCATGTGTTTCTCCCTTCCACAAATAAAATGTATTTTAAAAATTTTAAGTATAGTGGTTTTTTGTTTTGTCTTGATGGGGTTTTGTTTATTTTTTGTTTATTTTGTTTTAGTCATATTTAAAATGTGCAGAAGTGTGTGGTTCAGGACTGAACCCATGAAATCAACTCTACTTCTGCTATCCGTGGCTTGAGGCATGCATTCTCAAGGTCATGCTGAGGAAAAGAAGGTTGCTAAATTCCAATCATCATGTTCTCATTCTGGGCAGCAAGAAAAAGTCTAGGGAGAAGAGGGCAGAAAGGAAAGACTTAAACTAATGCTGTTCCATTTAGCAGCCTTGCCAGAAGGTCTACAGAGCATTTCAGTTGCATTTCATCAAACAACCTACTCAGTTCTGCTTGAGCCACCTAATTGGATTGTTTATAGTATTTACCCCAGGATGGGATTAAACTCAGAATTAAACACACCTTGCATGTGTTAGACAAATACTGTCAGTGAGTTATATTTTATCCCCCTTTTATTAGTAATTCCTCCCTCCCCTTGACAGGATTTCTCTGTGTAGCCCTGGATGTCCTAGATCTTACTCTGTAGACCAGGCTGGCCTTGAACTCAGAGATCTGCCTGCCTCTGTCTCCTGAGTGATGAGATTAAAGTCTTGTGCCATCACTACCTGGCTATTAAATTTGTTTTAAAATTACATTTAATTTATTTTAGGAGGGAATATGCCATGGTATGAGTGTGAAGGTTGGAGGACAATGGGTGGGAACCCCATGGGTTCCACTATGTGAGTTCTAGAGCTTCATGTTGTCAGGCTTGGTGCTAGGTGCCTTTACCCATTGAATGGTCTTGCCAGCACATTTTTGATCATTTTCCATGGAGAAACTTTGGCTATTTAAAAACTTTTACCACCTTGTGTTATGTCTAGCATCTCTGATTTGGAAGTCTAGGACTAAACACCAGCTTCATCAGGAGGAAAGTCACCTTGTTATCTCTCCCATACTACAGATCGGCTCACCAGTGCTTGTTCAGCCCAAGATGAGCTCTCAGTAGAGTTTTGTACCCTACTGCTCAAGAACTGTGAGAAAGTTCTGTTCAATATAAATGGCTCAGCCTCGGGTATTCTATTATAGTAGCAAAATATCAACAAAGATAAGTGTCAACAGGAGAAGTGAAACAGGCTGAGAGGACAGAATTACAGCCTGTGGAGACGCTATTATAGATGAGGTGGTTGAAGTTGGCACTCCTGATAAGGTACCATTTGAGCAGAGAACTCAATATAAAAACAAGGATGTTTTTCTGCATGTCCTGGGTGTTTGAGGAAGGTGATGGTTTGAATTTTGCTGTACAAAGGCCAGACCTGCACAACACTCAGGATAAACTTTTTGTGGAGAGAAATGACACACATATCTACTCACCACAAATGAAGAACTCACAACAGGCCAAATTAGTGATTATACCAGAATGCAATCGTTAATTTGGTAAATCACTGAGTTTATTGTTTCACAGTATTTACCACAGGATGGGATTAGACTTGGGGCCTTGCATGTGTTAGGTGAATACTGGCAGTGAGTTACATTTCATCTCATTTTTATGATTTAAACCCCGCCCCGCCCTGATGGATTTCTCTGTGTAGCCCTGGATGTCCTAGGACTTAACCAGTACTACTTACAGGAGTATAGGTGAGGGATACTGACAGCAGCGAGAGTCAAAGATGGTTTTATTACTAAAAAGCCCAGCCCACACTCAGGAAAGCTGTGTGCCTGGAATTCTTTGCACAACTTGCAGGAAACTCTAAGGGATACATACCTTTCTGCGGCCTGGTTAGTCATTCTCCTCCTTTCCTTCTTTAACTCTTGAGAAGAGCTCTTGTGAATTTTGCAAGTTTCAGCTTTCCTAGACAGGCAAAGTTTGTTTACCTCCTTAGTCCCATGAACCTCTCTGTTCTTCCCTTTTAGTTTGGAAGATACTACTGTATAACACATACCCAGTGTATATGGTGCCCAGGGCTTCCTGCATGCTAGACATTCTACCAACTGAGTTATATTCCCACCCTACTATCTTTCTTTGTTTAGTACATCCAGACTGATGTGACCTCTCTGTGATTTGCATATTTTCATGTTTATTTGCCATTTGTAAATCTTCTTAGCAGAGCTAGATTTTCCACTTACTTGAAAGCTTAGGTTGTCTTAGGCTGGAGAGATAATCTCAGTAGTCAGAGCGCTTTGTTGTTCTTGCATAGGACCCAGGTATGTTCCATTCCTAGCACCCACATGATGGCTTACAACACCCCTAACTCCAGTCCAGGAGATCTGATGTCTTCTGACTTCTGCAGGTACCAGGCATGCAGGTGGTACACATAGACACACTCAGCCAAAACATTACTACACATAAAATAAATACATTTAAACATTTGGTTGTTTTTATACCATTGCGCTGTGTAAATATTTTGCACATTCTAAATGCAAATCCTGTATTAGACCTGTAATTTAAAAACCAGATATGGTGATACACAGCTGTTATTCTAAAATTGGCTGTAGAGGCAGGAGGATCAGAAATTCAAATCATCTACACAGGCTCATTGAGTCCAGCCAAGCTGGGATACACGAGGTCCTATTTCAAAGGGAAAAAAAAGCAAGTATATAATTTGAAAATATTCTTTCATTCTGTAACTTGATTTTTGTTTTTCCTGATGGTGTTCTTGTTTAGTTTGTGGTACAGAGATTGAACTTTGGGTATCAAGCAAGGCAGGCAAGTACTCTACCACTGAGTTATATCCCAGCCCCTCCCCCCCCCTTTTTTTTAACTTTCTGAGACTGAGTCTTTCATTAAGTTTCTAGAGCTGGTCTTGAACTTGCTCTGTAGTCCAGACTGGCTTGTGATCCTACTGCCTCAGCCTCCCAAGTACCTGTGAGTATAGTCCTGCACCAGTAGACCTAGCTTTTGTGTTACTTTGAATACAGTCATATTATATATGTAGCCCAATCTAGCCTCTTTCTTCAGTTTTTTGAGTTACTGGGATTATAGGGTTTTGCCACCACACTGGCTTGTAGTTCCTCTTTAACAACAACAACAACAACAAACAACCAAGTTATGTACTTAATCCAATTGATTTTCCTTGGCTTGTTTGTTTGTTTTGTGCTTCAGTAACGTATACTGCCAATCCAGAGTTGTGAAGGTGATTCCTCCATCGTTCTTCCCTGTGCTTCTAAGCGATTTATATTTTTAGCTTTTAAGTCTTTGGTCCTTTTGGGTGTTATTCTAAACTCTTCTGATTGCTTTGTGGTCTTGCATGGTTCATTTGCCCTTTCTCAGACTCATTTTTCATTTGTAAAGTGGAGACAGTTCATTTAGCTAAATGCAGTTACTTCAAAAACTTGAATTCTTTTACCTGTAGTTTATGGAATGATACAGGTGATATAGAAGAACATACTTGGATGTATAAAGAACTTTTCAAGTATGGCCAAATGCTACTTTTGTAAAATATATACATACAAATAAATTTTATGAATAAAATACTGTCCTGAATAGATAGCAACGAGTAACTATTTACTAAAACTAAAACTCCTGGGGCTAGAGAGATGACTCAGTGGGCAAGAGCACTCTGTGTGCTCCCAGAAGTCCTGAGTTCAGTTCTCAGCAACCATATGGTAACTCACAGCCATCTATACTGGTAACTGATACCCTCTTCTGGCATGCAAGTCTACATGCAGATGGAACACTCACAGGCTGCATTTCAGAAGCTCTCTTGTCTGAGGCTACATTTTAGGAACTTAGTAGCCAATACAGAAATAAGATCCCTCCTTGTTTAGACCTTCCTCCCTA
The DNA here is from genome assembly GCA_019843815.1 of Montemys delectorum. Classification (NCBI taxonomy): domain Eukaryota; kingdom Metazoa; phylum Chordata; class Mammalia; order Rodentia; family Muridae; genus Montemys; species Montemys delectorum. The sequence goes on along the minus strand of JADRCD010211941.1, from coordinate 10,298 downwards.
GCTCAGTGTAGGGTTTGGGAAGGGATATGGGATACACAAACTCAAATCTAAAGTTCTGTGTGTGCTAGGCAAATAAATGTTCTACTTTTTAGTACATCCCCAGCTGATACACTGGGGCTGGAGAGATGGCTTAGCAGTTATGAGTACTTATTGCTCTTTCAGGGGACTTGGGTTTACTTCCTAGTACCCACATTAGGCAGCTCATTCCAGTTCCAGGGGATTCTGTGCCCCTGACTGACTTCTGTGAGTACACTCACATGGTCCGTATAAATTCATTCAGGCACACATACTACATGTAATAAATAAATAAATCTTTAAAATATTTCTATCAATATGGAACATTTTATTGGCTAGCACTACCTTAGATTGTCCATGTAGATAAAGATGAAGATTCAAAAAATGTACAGCTCCACTAATTTTTATGATTATTATGTTTTTTCCAGTAGTTCCTTTTAATCTCATCTAAAATAATAATAATGTCAATTAGTTAACTATTTGACAAAAACTGTATATATAATATCCAATCTATAAAGAAAATCCTTAAAATAACAAGAATAGATAAGGTTTGGTTTTGTTTTGTTTTTCTTTTTTTCTTTTTTTGTTTTTTTTTTTTTTTTTTGTTTTTCGAGACAGGGTTTCTCTGTGTAGCCTTGGCTGTCCTGGAACTCACTCTGTAGACTAGGCTGGCCTCAAACTCTTTTCTGTCATTTACTGGTTGGGATTGAATTGATGTTGTTATGTCCATGTCGTGGTCTCCGTGTCTGACTGGGGCTCTCAGTTCGGAGCAGCTGGAGACCTGTTTTACAGCTGATGAGTTTCTTTGACTATAAAAATGTTTCACATTTTGTCCAATCAGCAGCACAGGCTGTGTTCTCAGTAGGAGAGTGTGCAGATGTTTATAGGGCAGGTTGTGCTGCCCAGCACATGTTTTAGTCTGTTTCATGCTACAATAACAGTGCCACAGATTGGGTAATTTATAACAAGAAAAAATTTATGTGCTCACAGGTCTGGAGTTGGAAAGTTCAGTAATGAGGTGCAGGTGTTTGGCAAGGCCTTCTTGCTGTGCCATTCCGTGATAGAAGAGCAGAAGAACTAAACAAGAGGGTAGAGAGAAAGCACGAGAAACCTCCTTTATCCTTTTATGAGGACCCCTCTCCCAGTATAACAACATTAATCAGTTCATGAGAGCGGATCCCTTATGGCATCTTAACATTCTACCTCTTACTGTTACAGCGGCCATTGAGTTTCCTACACACGTGAACATTACTTTCAAGTCATGACAGCATCTTTACAGTCTTACTTAACACTGGCTTATTAGGCAGAGAACTGGTTAAGGAGAAGAAGATCCAAGTTAGGGGAAGTGTTCACGCAGCCATCTGTGTTATCTGCACAGGAGCACTAGCCTTGCTTGTATCTGCATATCACTTTACAGTTAGTAAGTTTAACAACAGAGTTTAATTCTCAGCCTGGTTGTGAAATTTTTTTTTTTTTTTTTTTTTTTTTTGCTAAATTGAGCTGAGAATACACATACCTTATTTGTTATATCCTCAAGGTGTAGCTTCAATTTGTAGATGAGTGTAATGACCCCATTACTCTTAGCTTTGTTTGCCAGGGCTTTGCATTGGGCAGATTTATAGAAGTTCTAGCTTCTGAAATGAACAGTGGCATTTCCTGTTTGCCTGTTCTGAGAGGCCCAGCGTCCTGTCCTTGGGAACCCATCAATTCTCTACCTTTCATTCCAGAACCCTGAACAGACTTAATTAATCACAGAGCTGTTGTCATCAAGCCAGATGTTCACTGCCAGCCTTCAGCATTTAACTTGTTCCCTATCCTGAGGTGCAACAAAAGTTAATGACCTAAAAAATTGCCCATCTATCATGTAAACCTAGTTAGGAGAGAATTGTTTGATTTTATGGAGTGTAAGTAATATATCTGGTGACACGTATTCAAACATGTGTTGGCTTATGTGTAAGATATGGCTCTCTAAACAAGATGGGACAAATTGTCTGGTTAATAGAGCTTATTGGCAGGTTTTCCATTATTCAGAATGGAGAATGTCCTTCATTAATATAATTAACAGAGCACTTGTGTGGATCATGGTTATTGCATACAAATTTCCAAGTTTATTTCTTTCCCTTGAATAAATATGATAAGAAGGCTTGGCTATGTTTCTCTTTTTGCTTAAGATAGTCAATGACATCGAATTCCTTCTTCAGGGAGCATCAAGATGGCTCAGTAGTTAGAGATGCTTGCTGCTAAGTCTGACAACCTAGTTCTATCCCTGGGACCCACATAATGGAAGGAGAGACCCAGTTTCTGCAAGTTGTCTCCCGATCTCCTTATGGCTCCACACGGCACTATACACGTGTGCATGCATGAGCACACACAATTCTTCCCCTTTTCTTTACAGCTGTTAGTAGCTTTTATCTTATCTAATTTAGGCATAAGGGGTGGGCAAGGCACTTGCTGTTTTTCCTTCCAGCAGGCTTAGTGCTCACCACCAGACACCTAGGCTCTCCTGGTAAGCTGTAGCAGTATGTCATTTTCCAGCTTGTGAGTTAGCATCACTAGACATAGAAAGGACCTCAGAGGTCAACTAATCCATTAACATTATGACACTGAAGTCCGAAGAGACAAAGTGACTTCGCCAGTGCCACATTAATGTCAGAACTCTCTCTTGAATACTGGTACTAATATTAAACTGAGCCTAAAATGGCTGAGTTGACATTAGACAAGTTATATCACTTCTCTGCTCTTTCATTCTTCATCTGTCAAATGGGGAAAGAATATACTCTATTTAGTCCTTTTGTTCCTATACTATGATGCTTCCCTTTGAGCATAACTGAAGACTATCAGAAGAGAAGATGATGTCACAGGGAATGAGCAATTAATAATCAATGCTGTTGTCTTTATCTTTTCTGTAGGATCCTCAGTCTTCCACAATGAACCCCGTTTACAGCCCCGTGCAACCTGGGGCTCCTTATGGCAACCCTAAGAACATGGCCTACACTGGTGAGTGGTATAAGAATGGATTATTATTGCTTTTCAATTATTCTTTGGTATATTTTTATATTTATCTGGTGAATTTTAATTGTTTTTTACTCCCATTACCCATTCTCACCCTCTCTTTCATGAACAGATCTAATTTGCCGAGTAACCTTACAATTTACTACAGGGCTTCAAAAGCCCTAGCAAAGTTTGAGAAGCTGTAAAAGATGTATCTAAAGTCCAGTAATGATTGAAGTGGAGGCGATGGACAGATTCACTATGTAGCTCTGTCTATCCTGGAACTCACTATGTAAACCAGGTTGGCCTGGAACTCACAGAGATCTCTTCCTGAATGCTGAGATTAACTGTGTGTGCCAACAAGTCTACCAGTAGAAGTGACTTTCTTGGTTAAAGAATTGGTTATTAAATTATTAACAAGTGGGATGGAGAGACGTTAACACTTACTGAGTACTTGTCATGGTCCTGGCCTGTGGTAGGCACCTTAAGTATCTCATTTCACATTTATTTATTTACTTATTTATTTTAAAAGGTGGACTTTACACAGAGAGAGAGAGACAGAGAGAGACGGGGGGTGGGGGTGTGTGTCACATGTACCAAGCTCACCATGGTGCGTGCCCAGAATAGGACAACTTCCTGTAGTTGGTTCTCTCCTTTTACCATGTGGGTTCTGGGGAATAAAACTCAGGTAATCAAGCTTTGTAACAAGTGCCTTTAATGGCTGCACCATCTCTCTGGGCCCGCAGTTTCATTTTAAAGTAAATCCCATGCAATGTAGCTTATTATCATTTCACAGATGAGAAAATTATAGTCATAGTGGACACCACAGAGTAAAACAAAATTAGTTAATTGAATACAAGTCAGTTGATTCTGAAGACTGATTTTTTAAAATCTTACATTCCAGTGTGGGTTTTTCTTATGTTTTATGTATGTTGTGTTTGCAATGTTGCTATTCTCTGACTGTCTCACCTTATTCCTCAAGAAATCAATTTTTAAACCAGCATGGTAGCTCACACCTACAATTCTGGCACTTGGGAGACTTAGACAGGAGGATTTCCCTGAGTTTGAGGCCAGCATATAATACCTGACATAAAGTAAGTGCCTGATAATAATTACTCTTTTTTTGTTTGTTTGGTTGGTTGGTTTTTTTTCGAGGCAGGGTTTCTCTGTGTAGCTCTGGCTGTCCTGAAACTCACTCTGTAGACCAGACTGACCTCGAACTCCAAAATCTGCTTGCCTCTGCCTCCTAAGTGCTGGGATTAAAGGCATGTGCCACCACCGCCCAGCAATAATTACTCTTATTTATAAGTAACAGCAGGTAGGATGTGCAACAATGGAACTGAATGGAAAAAAATGTACCTGAAGATATCTAGCTTGTATTTTATACATCACAAGCCTTCAAAAATATTAAATAGAAATTAAGATAAGATAATATTATGAAAAATACATTGTTACAAGGTATGGTCAGGTTTGGAGGCTATGGTTCAATCCACCATCACACACACACAAAAAAGATTATATAGCCAGTTCTTGCCCATAGAAAAGAAGTGTTTAAGAGGAAAAGTAGCTGAAAATTTTGGTAGTAGGATTAGAATTGGAAGAATGGGAGAGCTTTGTTCTACATTGAGCCACTGGCAGAATGGAAGCTGTGAACTGTGTCAGTTCTATTTAAATTCTTGTTTATATGAGTGAAGGTATCTCAAAGAGCGGAGAGCCTGTTGTCTGAAGTTGAGTCCCTTCCCTTCCCTTCCCTCTCATCCCCTCCCCTCCCCTCCATTTCCCTTTTCTTTCTCCTTCTCCTCCTCTTCCTTCCCTACTTCTTCCCCCTCCTCCTCTTCTTTTTAAAACAGGGTCTCTCTGCATATCCCTGGCTGTAAGATTGTTGTCAGACTCAGGGATTTGCCTGCTTCTGTATCCCGAGGGCTATAATTAAAAGTGTACTTTACCACATCCAGCAGGGTTTTGTTGTTGTTGTTTATATTTTTAAAGATAAGCTCTCATGGTATAGCTCTCTGGCTGTTCTAGAACTCTCCATGTACACCAGGATGGTCTTGAACTCAAAGATTCCCCCTGCTTCTGATGAAAGATATGCATCCCCATGCCCAGTTAAGTCAGTGTTCCTAACTGCTTAGCTATCTCTCCATTGGTTTTGTTGTGGTAAGGATTACACCCAGAGCCTTGCACATACTAGACAAATATCTACCTGAGCTACACATTCAGCCTCAGCTGTTTATGTTTTTAAGTTAATAAACAGGTCTCAATAATATACATCCAAATAATACTCTGAATTATATTGGAAGTTTGGTTTGATAGGGCTGTAGCAGTTATCTCTAACTTTCAGCCTCACCTATTGTGCATATTACGACAACTCTCTTGCTCTTATTAATCTTCATAGTAAAATATTTTGTTTGAGCTCTATCATATGTTTATTTTAATAAAGTTATTTCCAGTAGCCAAGACACATGGGACAGACCTAGCTCTAGCTCAGGGAGCTTGTTGCTTTTTCCCTTCCCAGTTCAGGGTGTTCCCAGTAAAGTAAGTTCTTTGCCAGAGGCAACTAAGCTGTTTTGGCATGCTGCCTTTTTGGCTAACTTCATTCTTAGGAATAGCTAAGCTTGAGTAGGAAGGAAACAGTTACACTTGTTGATTTGCAGTAAAAAGATCAGGCAACATGGTATTTTGGAAAAGGGGGCAAATTTTGTCTTTGCTGGGCTCATGGTAGAATTTGGCAGTGCATTTTAATCGAATAAACAATCAAGTTAAAAATTAAGCTCTGTCAGCGAATACCTGGATGACTTTAGATAATTGTTTAACTTCCCTAAACTGAATTTGTTTTGTAAACTGAGAAAACATCTATATTTAATAGGATGATTGTAAGAATTAAATTATATAATTTATACTTTCAGGGAGAGAAGAATTTTTTGTGTATCTACTGATCAGTGAATATTATTATTCTGAAATTTTAATTTCTCTGCTGGAGAGTTTAGAACTCTGCAGATAGCGTAAATAACACACAAGCCATGTACAGTCAGCCATATATATTTTACCTAGACTAAACTTTCAAAATCATAGCCTTTTCTTTTTAAAGTCATCTTCCTGTGTTTTGGTTTTTGTTGGTGTTTTTGAGACAGGGTCTCACTGTGTAGCCCTGGCTGTCCTGGAACTCTGTAAACCAGGCTGGCCTCAAACTCACAGTGATCCCACTTGTCCCTGCCTCCCAAGTGCTGGGATCAAAGGCATGTGCCAACCCAGCATTGCCTTCATTTTCCTGCTATATCATTGTACTTTTTGTTTTATTCATTTACTTTACCTAGACTAACAATAATGCAAAAAAGTTCCAGCTTTTTTGTTTTTACTTTTAGTATGGAGAGACTGAGCGCCATATAGTTCCAATTGCCCTTTAACTGACTGTGTAGTCCAGGGTCAACTTTGAACTCTGAATTCTACTTCTGCCTCCCAAGTACTGGGATTACAGATATGTATCACCAGGCCAGAGTGGGTCCCAGGTCTGTGAAGGGAAATTTAGGTCTCAACCATCTTGAGGGCCTATACATAGCCGAAAGGACCAGAGCCCACCAAAACCAAGTTCTCAGCACAAAAGAAATTAATTTTCCTTAGAGAGACGGAGATAAGGGACAAGAAATGAGGGAGAAGGGAGAAAAAGGACAAGGGAGTAGGGGAAGGGGAGGGATATTTACCTCAGAGAGACAAAGGACTGCCTTTGGATAAAGAGGAGACAGACATGGGCCATAGTCAAATGGCAGCTGATAAGGGGAAAGGGGCAACCTCATGTTAGGAGGAGATGTGGTTATTAGGGAAGCCAAAGAAGGGGGTTTTTGATTGCTGGACTTCAAAACTTTTATAGGTGGACCTTTATAGTCGGCCTCAGGAGGAAGAAATGGCCAAATAAGGGAGTAGACGTTGGAGACTAACTTTAGGAATGTCTTCTGGTGGTTTTAGCAAGGAGGAGAGGGAAAGGACAGAGCCCGACTTTCCCATGTTTGCTATACTCAGGCCTGCTAGAGCCCTTCAGTAAACTTATTTGCTAACCTTAGTGCCTGTGAAATGCAGTTTCTTTTATTGTTTGTTTGTTTAGGTTTTTCAAGACAAGGTTTCTCTGTGTAGTCCTGGTGGCCTTGAAGCTCTCTCTGTAGGGCAGGCTGGCCTTAGACTCAAGACACCCACTGTCGGGCTTTGTGTCTTCCTCACTGCTGGGATTCGGCAGCACTACCAGCATGTCACTTAGAGAAGCAGTATGCAATCTGTGATAGAGGTCCCAGCCTGTTTCCCTGGGTGAGAAACAGCGGGGGCTGGGACGGGGGTGGGGTGGGTGGGTGGGGAATGAGGGGGCTGTGGTTCCCAACCTCCTGTGTACCCAGATTCTGCTGGGGACCAAGGGAGTTGAGAACAGGGATCCGAGAGTCTGTGCTTCCCCTATGCCACAGGCAGGAAGGAGATGGCTGAGCCCAGGACAGGATGAACAAAGCTCTACCGCCTAGTCCCCACCTTCCCACTCCCTACCCCGCACCCGCAGCAATCTGATCCTTGATGAAGGAGAGGGTCCTTTCTTTCTTTCTTTCTTTCTTTCTTTCTTTCTTTCTTTCTTTCTTTCTTTCTTTCTTTCTTTAATCTCCAAACTGCTTTATTTTTATGGCAGATGTGCATGCATACATCTTATTCAGGGTGAATCAGGGATTAAATACCTTTTGTAGGAAGGGATGCCCAGAAGGGAAGTTAGATACCTCATTAGCATGGAGAACTCTAGGTTTTTATGCTTCGGGACTGGTTGTCAAGGTCCTCTCAGTGGGGTGTCATGGTTAAGTGTTCCAAGACAGGTAGACTCGGCCAGGAGCTGGTTTCAATGCCTGCCGTTTTCAGTTATGAGAATTCCCAGGGTTTGAACTGCTTGAACCTTGCCAGGTCTTCTGTCCACTTGCCCCACGATCCACTTGCCTCTGCCTGTTGAGTGCTGGGGTTTTGTCATTACCACCTAGCAGAAATCACTTTCTTTGATGGCCAGGACCCATACCTTACCAGAACAGCCTGACATCAGTGCATTATTTAGACTTCCTATTTGTTTTTCTTCCCTTCTTCATTTTTTTTCTTGATCCCCAAGGATTTCATTTTCTTTCTTAAATTTCTCCTTTGTCTAAGAATAAGATGCTTGTCATGCTGTACCCAGCTTCTGTAGAGTTTGTACAGGAAACAGATTTTCAAGTCATCTTTTCTTGTATATGGCTGGAAATGGAGGATTGAAGTGAGATGAGTTGTAATGTAATATAGTACATTAAATATTTATTACTGACGACAGGGGGCTGGAGAAATGGCTCAGCGGTTAAGAGCACTGACTGTTCTTCCAGAGGTCCTGAGTTCAAATCCCATCAACCACATGGTGGCTCACAACCATCCGTAATGGGATCTGATGCCCTCTTCTGGGGTGTCTATAGACAGCAACAATGTACTCACAAACATAAACATAAAATAAATAAATAAATCTTTAAAAAAATAAAGAAAGAAAAATGTCCCACAGTCTCACCTACAGGCCAGTTTTGGGAGGCATTTTTTTTTTTTTCAGTTGTATTTCCCTCTTCTCTGCAATAGTAATTCTTGGGGGTTTCTTACACCTCTTTGCTCCCAAATAACTACAGGGCACTCTTCACTTGCTCTAACCCATCTTAGCTCCTAAATAAATGGCACAAACACTTGGTATTTTTATTGACAAGTTGCTGGCACAATGCTTAGCTATTCTAATGTGACTGGGCTGCTACTACCCAGCACAATGCCCTGTTACTTCCCATCCGGTCCATGTGTGTCCTCATGGCTGCTTTCTGGTCTCAACCTCATGGTGAATCCTCCTGGTCCATCTACACGGTCTTTCTACCTCTTCTTCTCTCTCCTTCTCTGTCTCCAGGACTCTTTGATTGGGATCAGAAGTCCTGGCCTATTCTCTTCTCCTGCCCAGATAGTGGCTGAACCACCACTGTATTAATGAAACAGAGGTGATGGGAAGTAATTTTTACTTAACATTGAGACCAGAGATGCTTGACTGTGCTATTGTCTGGACTACAACCAGATGTCTGGGCATAGAAGTCTGCATCTGAATACATAGTGTACAAAATTAACACTTCTCAGATAACTAATAAAGTAAAAACCCAGTCAACACAATATGCTAAGGGAGAGGTTGTCTTTTTTAGTTTTCCTTTAACCTTTTATCTGAGACTCTAGAAATGGCCAGTTCAGTGGTGGGGGGTGGAGGTTCATGGGAGCAAAAGTGGAAGAAGTCAGAGGCAGGTGGATCTCTGTGAGTACAACCTGCTCTACATGGCATGCTCCAGGACAGCCAGGGCTCCAGAGAGACATCCTGTCTCAAAACAAGCAAACCAAAAAGTGGAGAAAGTCAAGCCCATTGTGATGTTACCTATTCCAGAGGAGGTGAGTTATGAGAGGGGGAAATGAAATTCTCTCTGAAGCTTAAGATTGGAAATACTGCACCACTCTGGGATACATTGTGTTCTGGTGAACAGCTGTCTTCTAGTTAATTGACAATATTTTCATCTCCCTCTTTCTGAAAAGGGCTTTGCAGTGAGCTTAACAGAGCTCAGCATTTTACAGAGAAATTCTTGGAGGTACCGTTCTTGCTACATAGTTGAACATCCTAAGAAAGTGACTGGAGAATACAACATGCCATATACTTTGAGTTGTTTATAGACTGTGTTATGGGTTGAATATTTGTGTTCCTCTAAAAATGTGTATGTTGAAGGTCTAACTTCCAGTAGGATGTTAGTAATAGAAGATGGAGCCTTTGGAGGTTAAATTAGGTCATTCATGAAGGTGGGGTCTTTGTGGTGGAATTAGTGTTCATATGAGAAGAGATACCAGAGTTCACTCTGTTATGTGAGAGTACAGCAAGAATATAGCCATGCAAGCCAGAAAAAACCTTCTCCAGTACTCACTGTGGCATCCTGGCCTGGGATTGCTAGCTTCTAGATCTGAGAAGTAAATGTATGATTTGAAGCTCATTTAACTTACAGCATATTTTAATTTGGCAGCCCAAGCTGCCTACAACAGATAGTCAGTGCAGCAAACTTGCACACCTTTTCCCTAGGTTCACTTTAGCAGTGGGTAGTCATTGGACTTTTCCCCCAGAAGCTTCAGAAAAAGGTTTGTTGAACCAAAAAAAAAAAAAAAAAAAAAGCCGGGTGGTGGTTGCGGCGGTGGCGCACGCTTTTAATCCCAGCACTTGGGAGGCAGAGGCAGGCAGATTTCAGAGTTCAAGGCCAGCCTGATCTACA
>JADRCD010211940.1:11413-22254 GCA_019843815.1 Montemys delectorum | reverse complement strand
CAGAGCTGACTTGAGACTTAGGGTTTGACGTGCAAATCTTTGACCTTTGATTTCAAAAGTCAGTGGGTCTGGAACTGGTCCCCGTGGACACCGAGGAGCAAGGCCAATTTGCCACAGTAATCTCAGCGATCGTGTTCTCTGAAAACTCAGGAAGAACCAGCTGTCTTCTCATGAGGGTTAGGTCTTTGCCAGCCATCTGGTTTTCTGAACAATATTCCTGAGTGCTCCCTGCATAGCTTGTGAGACAGGGACACTTGAGGTAAGTATGAACCAAGACCAGACTGAACCCTACACTGACACATGGCCCCCACACAAGACTCTCAAATGTGATGCTCCTCATTGCCATCTCCACAATCAATCAATCAATCAATCAATCAATCAATCTCTCTGGCTGTTTGACACCAGGTGCCCCAGCCTGATGAAAAGGACAAGATCACAGCTCTGCCTCTCACTGGCTGTGTGACTCTGGAAGAGTTACTGCACCTCTCTGAGCTTCCATGTCCTCATCTGGACCATGATGGGCATCAACTCCCTTGAAGGGTCAGTTCATGAACGGAAGGAGGGACGCTTTGACAAACTCAGGGGAGACCAGCTTGCTCGTCTGTGTACAAAGCAGGTATGGCCACTTTGCTGGTTTAGTTTGTGACCTCAAGGGATGCTTGTTTATGGGTTCTTCCCCAGGCCCTGCCCTTGTGCTGCCTGGGGCACTGGGGAGGAGCTCATCATCAGTTCATCTCTCCACACCCCTGTATCGAGCCAGGAAGGGAGCTAAGCCCTTGGTGGGAATATGCACTGTCCACGCCTCCCTCCTGGTTAGTCATGCTCACCCTCAGGAAACTTGATCAGCCTTCCATCCCAAAGTACTGTCTCAGGCCTGGGATCCCGAATTCTTGCTTTGGATACCACATTGGGTTGGGCAGGATAAAAAAAATTGATAAATGCTCCAGGCTCCTGGGACTGAGGGATAGCAACAGACTCCGGTCAGGACGTTGACCAGTTTGAGTGTTGTTTGTACACATATTGGGGGATTGGTCCCTTATGTCAGTATTAAGTGGACTTTTAAGAGCTGGAGCCCCATGGGAGTCATGTGCTCTCTGAGGGGCGTAGTGCTGGCTTCGTGAGGCAATCTCAGTTCTGTGAGAGTGTGCTGTGACCCATTAGCCTAACCCTAGAAATGTCCTGATCTCCTGCCTGGTTATGCTATCTCTCCCCTTGTCATGATGTCACTAACAGGAGACCCTCGCTGATGGCCAAATCAATAAGGTTGCCTAGCCCTTCAAAACTGCTCTTTTTTTCTTTGTAAGTTACCTAGTCTCTGTGATTTTGCTATGGTAAGAGCTAATACGGGAGGACTCAAGGTACTGGTCTCTTCTCACACCTCCTTGACCAGCAAAGTTGATCTGGACCACCATTAATTATTGCATGGGCCACTGCAGAGCCCTTTCACTAGTTCCCTGTGATGCCTCTGACCTCGAGCCTGTTCTCTACGCAACCCCACAGGGGCGCTCTACAAGCAGAAGCCAGAGCCTGTGCCTCCCTGGCTCTAAAGCCTACAATGGCCCCACAGCTGCAGGCTCTGGAATGGCCTAGATGTTCCCTCCCTACCTTGACTTATCATCCATCTATCCCTCCCCCTATTTACCAGAGTTGTTTAGGTGAGAATCTAGGTCCTTGGAAACCCAAACAAGCTAGGTGTGTCCACCCAGAGGCCAATGAGACAGCCAAGTCATGGTGAGAAGCCAAGGTCTGTTCAGTGTGTCCACATTGTGAAGACCAAATGAAGAGCTTCGGGGACCCTGAACTCCATCTTTAGGGTCCTGACACGAGGCTTCTGCTTAAACAGAGGGCAAAAGACATGTGTAGCTAAGCAGCTCTGGTCAAAGTAAAGTCTCACCTGTCACTGACCACTGACCCATCATGGTCTCAGCTCCCGTCTCTCCTGCCTACCAGGTGGTCTGACAAGGTGTTAGAGCTATGTAGAGTGTCTTTCTAGAAGACAGCACTCATCCCAACTCCCTCTGGCTGGCACCAGATCTCTGCCTTTTCCTTCTCCCAGTCTGAGACTCCTGGGAAATTCCAATGTTTTGGAGGCCACAATTTCAGGATTCTGATAGCCAAGGAAGAGGTGCAAACATCTCTAGATTATCTTCCTCCTTCCAGGATGGCCACTCCCTGCTCCTATGGGACCTAGCCACTTCTTGGCCTCAAGGTCTTTGCCACAGCTGCTCCGGGGCCTGACTGCCTCCAACCTGTGCTGGCTTGTCAAGGGATGTCTGAGGTCCATCTGCTTATCTAGCAACTGGTGCCCTGTTCTTGGGCTTGTGGCCTGCCAGGCTCCTCTTTTCCTTTCTCAGCATTCAGCAGCTGGTGCACAAGAACACGCACATTCTCTTCAGGATGCCGCCTGTGCCTGTCATCCTGCCCCACAGATGCCAGCTGCAGAGTGAGGGGTCTTGTTCCTGTTCATGCATACAACCCTTCATGCATACAAGGGCTCCTGGACCCCAGGAAGGTATCCAGTATTTGCTGAACTGATCATTAAACTCACCACAAGCGGCTGGATGGAAAGCAGGACCCATTGGCTGACCCTAGGCAAGCTTTGAGCAGAGACCTCCGGGGAGAGTTGGACTCACTCCCTTTGTGGTTGAACATTCTGGTTCTTCTCTGAGGCTGGGAATGGAAAGAACCCAGGGCTAGCAACTGGGGCAACTTGCCTGGTTCCCAGGGGGCTCTCCCTTAGCAGCAGTACCTGGGGGCTTCTGAGAGGGGGCTGCTTTGCAGGGATGTCGTGGCAGGCCATTCCTTTCTGGTTTCCCTTGAAGTCATGCATGGGCCACGAGTTGACTCCCTGGTGAGTTTGCCTGGCACTGGGTGTGTGTAACTAGGTTCCTAGCATTCCCTGCTCCTGCTTGACTTTGAACCCATTTTCTTTCTTTACAGCTTCTTAGACCAAACCATGACCTGAGGTTGCCCCTCTTCCACTGTGCACACAGAGCCTCTGGCATCCCCAACTGCCCCAGCAAGGCACGAGACACGCCCAGTCCACTGACCCTCAAAGCCGAAGTCACAGCTCATGGTAGACCAGCAGGGGGAGCCCAGACCTTTTTCTGTTTTGGTGGCGGGAGAGGGCAGAGGTAGAGAGCACACAGTAGGCAAGCAGCAGATGTCACCTCTGTCCTAGGACGTTGGCATCAGCTGCCAGATTGGTCTCCTGCTTCCTTCTCTGCTCCTTCCTGTCACTGTGGACTCAGCTTGTCACCCACGAAAGACTCCTGTCCTGAACTCCCAGTCCAGGGTCACAGTGTCTCTGCGGCATTACCCTGTGCCATTTCCTTCCTGACATATATTGTCTCTGAAGTGGCTTTGTTTGCGTCAGTGGCCCCTTCCTTCCCTTCATGTTTGTCTCTGAGAGGCAGGGACCCTGCCTTCGCCAGCCTGTCCTCGTGCTGGGAGCTGTGCCCAGCACACAGAAGATGTTCAGTCACGGTGGGGCACGGCATTGGGAGGATGGAGTCTGGAGGAGTCTGCCTTGTTAGTCAGTCATTTCACTACTAAGTCTCCCGCTTTCTTAAAGCATCTCAGGATGTCATTCGTCTGTCTGTCTGTCTGTCTGTCTGTCTGTGAGTGCTTTCAGTCTTAGGGACAGGTGTTTACCTCTTCAGAAAGTGATTTAAACCAATGCTTCGGGGACCTACACTTCACTTCTGTTGCTGTATGGTATTGAGAAATTCCAGATCTGGCCCAGGTGTCAGGATAGCTGAGCCGTTTATGCTGGAGGACTGCGGGCTTCCAGGTACCACCATAAACAGTCCCTGAACCGTTTTTGAGAATACAGTTTGACAACATCCCACAACAGAGAGAAATGTGAATACTCTAAAACTGTCCTGGGCTATAAAATATACACGGCCCAGTCCTTCCTCCCTGTGATCACACCCTTTGCAACAGGACTCGATGTATTGTGAAGACACCTGCCTTCTGGGTCTGGGTGCTCTCTGGGTCTCTTAAGTGGAACATCACTGAGAATGTGCAGCTCTGATTCCAGGCTTCAAGGCCTCCATGACTTTCTGCTCCTTGAGCCCCCTCTACATCAGAACTAGTCTAACCCATTCGATGGAAGAAGGGAGGCAAAATAGAAATGAGGCCGTTCATGACCAGCCAGCCCCAGCTGACCCGATGCCAACCTCAACCCCATAATTAACCAAGTCGTCAACAGTTGAGCTGGACCAGATCAGCAGACAACCCTAATATCAGTTGCCTGGTGACAAGTAAGAGATTGGTGTTTTAGGCTTTTAAGACTCAGGTGCTTGTTACAATGGATAACTCATACTAACGCTTGGTGTTTCCACTCCTTGGAACCTGCCGTGAGAAGCACAGATCAGACAAGAGACCAAGTCAAGCATCTTCACTGGGCTGCACTACTGGCAAAATGTGGCCCGCCATCCTTAATACCTAGCATCAGGGAAGCTGACTCACTAGGGATGGCTGTCCTCACAGTGAGACTCTAAGCCATGACAGGGACAAGGGTTGCACAGAAAGGCCTTGGTAACCTAATGCCTGGAAGGTCATGCTGGAGAATGACCGAGAGTCACGTCAGTGTGTGAGACACATTTTCCATGGGGACCTGTCTGAAATGTCCTGAAGAAAGAGTTGTGAGGGGCTTGCTGTGTATACATGGGCTTCTAGAATCTTCTACATGATGTTTTTGTGTTCCTATTAAGTGAATGTCCTATGCAGTTCACCCATGTCATCCAGGAGCCCAGGCCCTGAGCTGTCTGCAAGGGTGTCTACAATTTCCTCTAGGAAAGGTCGGGTACCCCATTCAGGACTTGTGAATCTTGAGTTCAAAATCATATAAAAGGCACCAACCTATTAAAAGGTGTTCAGCAATTCTAGCTACCAGAGAAGCATGCACTGAACCCACAGTGAGATACTATTGTGTATAGCTGAGGGCCATTGAGGATGTGCTAACTACCACCACACTCAACATTGCCAAGGAGAGAGAAAACCGGTGCCTGCTCTGGTTTATGCGACTATGCATGTGCTTATCATGAACCCCAGTAACTCTACCACTGCCATGTACCAGAGAAGGGAAAAACCATGTTTCCCTAAACAACTTAAAACATTATTGATAAATGAATGGGATTAATTAGTGGTATCACATCTATACAAATGGAATACAATTCAACCACGAAAAGGAACGGACTTCAGATTCGTAAACAATGCAGATGTCTCTCCTCAGTCTCCTAAAGATCATCTGCCACAGAGGCCGGTCCCATCTATCCAGCCCTTTCAGTAAAGTTCCAAGTGGGAGGCGGCGTGTGGGAAGGGCTGCTTGCTGGAGGGCAGGTGGGCGCCAGCAGATCCAGGCAGGAGCAAACTTTACTGGAAATGTTTTGCATCTTGATTGTGGTGTGGTTTTACGGGTTATGGGTTTATGGGTGGTTTTATCCAAACTGTGAATTTTATTGTATGCAGATTCTATCTCAGTCAAGCCAACAACAGGCAGAAGACTCAGCTCCCTTCAGCCAGGCCTCTGGGTCCCGCTCTGCTGCCTCTGTCTCCTTATCAGATGTGAACTGGCCCAGCTTCTCCCTTCTCAGGCTCCCTGCCAGGCTCCCAAGACAGTTGAGTAATTAGGGCGCAGGAGTCTTGGATATGGAGCCAAAATCAACAGCTGGATCAGACCAGATGCCAAGCTGTCTCCAGCTAGGCGCTGTGCTCTCAGCCTCCTGCCCCCCCCTCCCCCAGGGCCCGAAAAGAGAAACAGCCCAGCCAGGGCCATCAAGTCAGGGCTATGTCCCCATGGTCTGCAGTCTGAGCTGCAGAAAGTCCCTGGAGTCTCTGTCATCCGGGCAGCAGGGTGGCCCTGTCCACACGGAAGGACGTTATTATCCCTAATTGTAGACCTGGAGGGAGTAGCAGGACTGTGGAGTGTGGTCTCCCTCCATCTGTCCCTCCCCCCAACTACTGGATTCTCCAAGCTTCTCTCTGCTCTCTTTCTTTGAGGAGAGCTAGTAGCCGGGAGCCCCAGTCTAAGCTGCTGATGGGATAGTGTCCTGTTCGTATGTAGCCATTGGTCCTAGGGGAGCTGAGAAGGCAGGGACTTCCAGCCACAGAGGCAAAGGTGGCACACCCCGTCTCCTGAGCTGTGGGGTCTAGAAATGAGCCTGTACTGTGTGGATCTGTGATTTTAAAAAAAAAAAAAAAAAAAAAAAAAGACTTTCTGTTGAAGAGTGAAGGTTTCTGGGTGTTCTCAACCTACAGAGGTTGCTCACCTGTGGTCTACTCGAACACTCACGCACAAGTCAGTGTAGCCTCCGAAGCAGCTCTCTAGGAGGCCCTGTGAGACACGCTGAAGTATGACTTCCACGGCTAGGAGGAGGTAGGCCTGTCCGCGGTCAGTGCAGATAGCTGGGGCTGTGTGTCCTTGAGCAACTTGCTCAGCATCTCTGGTCTCTGAAAATGTACGCCCTAATGGGACCCAGGATGGTGACATTGTGTGGGAGCACCTACATGCTTTTTACTCCTCCAAGGCTTAGTCAAGGGCTTTCCTGATGGCCGTCAACCCAATCTCGGCCACAGGAGCACACCTCCCAAGCTGTGTTGTATGGGGACAGGTGACATGCACTGTCTCCCTTAAGCGTCAGATAAAATCTCCCAATACTCCTGGGCACTAGTCTTGGGCAAAGTAACCCGCCAGCCCTTCTGGCTTCTGTGTTCTTGTCACACAGGAGGCCTCTCACTGTGAAGAAGAAGCAACCTCAGAATAGGGTTCACTGGGCTTGGAAATCCTGGTGCCTTACCCCATAGCTTCTGTGTATCATCTTACCTCTGGCTTGGCAGAGCCTGCTGGATGCTGGGAAGGCAGAGCAAGCCTGACCCTACACACTCTCCCTGATTGTCATGGCCCCGGCCCAGGCCATACTGATATTGTAGAGAAGCGTGGCTTGTTGGGAAGGGTTCTCCTCAGGTAGCCCACGGGCCCGCAGTTAGCAGCAGTTGACTTAAGTTGACTTCCTTTGGCCCAGTCAAGTGCCTAGTAGAAGCTCTTACTATATTCTCTGCCAGAAGAAGGCAAGGAAAAGAAGCGGGGGTGGGGGTGGGGTGGGGTGGGAGGTGTCGGGTGTCCAGCCTAAGCCTGTGAATGTAGGGACAGGTTCTGCTCTGTGCTCCTTGGAAAGCAGTCATGTGCCCCTGGGGAACAGACCACATAGATTGCACTGCGGATCCGAGGCAGAGCTGGTCTTGTGGCGAAGTCCTTTGAGGAGGAGGAGCCTCCCTTACTAAGCAGATAACCAGCTTTTGAACTGTCCCCTGAGCCCACAAGCATCATCTACCTCTCCGTAGACACAGGAACGGAGGTTCAGGCTGAAAGTCCTCCCCAAGCATCCCAGTCATGACCAGCCATGGTCCTCGAATAGGACCCCAGTTCTGTGTGATCCCCAAGCCCTGCTGACACAGTGTCTGCCTCCATTCTCTCGGTGCATGACGGATGGATGAGGTGCTCATGATCCTGACCAACCTGACTGTGTGGCTTAATGAAGGGCTTCCTGCCTTGACTTCCAGGCTATGTGGCTCTAAATGGGAGCCCTAGAGACTGGCTCACTATCCCTGCGGGAACCGTCTGGCCCAGCCACATGCTCCTGAGGACATGTCAGCAACACCACAGCCTGCAGGAAAGGACAAGGTAATCCCACCTTACCAGGCTCTCAAGCATGAGCAACACTTGACACACAAGGGACACTGAGGCTGAGGGAGTACAAGCCTCTCGACAGAGTTATACTTTGCTTTGCTTTTTGTGAGAGGCAGAGACAAAACATGGCTTCCCTGTTCCCTCCCTGCCACCAGGATCCAGTCCCACACAGAACTGCACAGAGGACAAGCACAATGACAGGCCTATAAAAATCAAACTGGCTATCTCCCAGGAGGCAGAAGAGACAGGGGAAACAAAGACATCCACTTGCAAAAGAAGTCAACCCAGGGTCTGGGATTAGCCGCTTTGAGTCCTTACAAGGAAATTCACATTCATGGGGATTTAGGGCAGGGAGGCGCAGGGCTGGGCTGGGGTGAGGTGGGGGTTGGGGTGTGGAGGAGGTCTTGGCTGTGAAACAAAAAAAAAAAAAAAAGAAAGAAAGAAAAAGAAAAGAAAAAAACAGACACTTCATACAGAGGAACCAAGCCAGCCAGAGAAGCCAGCAAGGGAAGGTGAGCAGCCATCATCAGGCCTCAGCCCATCTGTGGAAGAGGCCCAAAGTTCCCAGGGAAGACCATACATTCCCTGCCCCAGCTGAACACACCACCAGCCCCATCAGCAGAGAGGCCCAGCCTAGAGAGGCCTCTAGCTCCAGTCTCCTTGGAGACACCAGTGGCACCCAGGCAGTGAGTTGGGAGCCCTACAGAGTATCCAGAGCCAGGGGCTGTGGACAATTAGTTGTCTTCCTCTCTGAGCCTTGTCAAAAAGAAGGTAGCTCACACCTGTCCCACAAAACAAGGACTAAATGAGATGGCAACATAATGTCTGGGCACTGGCCAGGGACACAGCCTACATCACTCTGCACCGAGGGAAACTGAGGCTGAGAGGCCAAAGTCGCACAGCTGGCCAGCAACTTAGAACTCTGCCTTAGGCCCACAGCAGGCCTCTGCCTACCTCACCCAACTCACAGGAGATCTTTACTGCGTGGCAGGCACTTGCCCTGCGCACTCAAGACTGGCAATATTGGGTTTAAGCCTGCACAGGTCCAGCTAGCGGCTACCCAACAGTGCCTGTGTCCCAGTATGCTACGGACGATGAGAATTCAAATAGACTAGTGAAGTGCACGCAGATATATTTGCTAACGACCTGCCACCAGCCAGAGCCCATTAGCTGAACCGACAGACAATGGCAGGGCTTCCCCCGCCACAGAGGAAACAAAAGGTCCTTTAGCTTGCTGCCAGAGGCTGGGCAGTGCTCTGCTCTTAAGAGGAGACAGGCAGCCCTGACAGACAGCGGCTGCCTGGACATCTGTTCTAGACTAGATCAGATAGAGCTCTCACTGCATCCTGGTCCCCGTGTCCCTGGGAGAGTCACGCTCTGCTTGCTTGCTGCTCAGATGAGAGAGCGTCAGCGGGCCTGTTGGCAAGTCCTGGAAAGGGAAAGACCTGGAGCACAGACGACTGAGGCTGGAGACCTGCCAGTCACCATGCAGTACCCTCATCTCCTGTGAGTGAGGGATAGTGTAGTAAGGGCTGGGAGGGCGGAGAGACGGCCACGGATCTCGTGAGTAAAAGCCATGACCAACGACTTCTGTCTTCCACTTGTTGGCTCCTGGCAAATGCAGCCCCGGCTCTCTTTGGATGAACAGCCTGGAAGAGGAGACCCCTTCCAAGGACGCAGGGGTTGGGGGTATGGTGGAAGGATGTCTAACAGATCAGTCTCCGGCTTAGCCCTTGAAAGTCCCCAGTGTCCCGCAGCCTTGGCTTCCAGTCCTGCTCAGCTCCTTACTGCTGGTGGCTGAGTCTCATTTCCTCCTTCATGTTGTATGGAGACAATCAAGCCTCAAAGGCTTCAAGACAATAGACATCATGCACAACGAACAGCCTGCCGGAGGGAGGTCCCTAACACACGAGAAGGACATGAATTGATGACATTTTATCACCAGCTGACATGGGCCTACCCATAGTGTTGCTGGGTGGTCCACACGGGGGGGTGGGGGGAGCGAGGGACAGGTTCACAGTCAGCCTCCACTTGACACATGCGTATTTCAGGCTTAGCTTGGTTCCCTCGACAACTCAGCCCTGTTGTCTCCACTCAGGAACACTACCACCACCTGCCGCTGCTGCTGAGGCTTGGGAGCAGCCTTGGCTTCTCCTGCCCTTCTGGCCTATCTTCAAACTGTATCCAGACTCCGGCCATTTCTCAGTGCCATCACAGGCCCAGGTCCCTTTGTCTACCCTAGAGATTGATTTTCAAATGATCGTTCTCCTTTCTTCTGAGAGCTCGCTCCCCATGAACTACACCCTGCCAAGCTGGAAGGATCGGTGTAGGTATGCTCTTGGTGCAGTAACAACTTTCCCCCATTGGTTGCATAAAACAACATATGTTAATTTTCTTACAGGCCTGGAGGCCAGACACCCCAGTTCAGCTTTGCTGAGCTAACAGGAAGGTATAGGAAGGGCTGGGTCTTTTCAGAGCTGTAGAGAGGCCCCGGCTCTCACCTCTTCTGGCTTCAGGAAGCCCTGTTCTGAACCTCTCCATTCTGATGTCACTTGCCTTTGTTATCCCTGGAATGATACCTGTGAGTCTAGCTGTGGACACCCCGGGATATCCTGAACACTCTCTCCCCTCAACCCATCATCTATGAACCTTTCCCTATAATAATGCTCCATTTTCACAGAGTACAGAGATCAGAGATGGATACCGGGAAGAGGGTGTCTATTTTTAATCTACTGCAGGATCCATAAAAAGGTAAGTTGGAACTTGCCTTTCCTGTGCTGGCCCAACTCTAAAGCTGCCTGTCTAGAAAATAAAAGCCATGTCCTCACGTGAGCTCCAAAGGCTCCTGCATTTTGAGCCCATACATCTTCCCTCTGGTCCTGCCTGCTCCTTCCTGTGCCTCCTGGGTCTTTTCTTCCCTTCCTTCCTTCCTCCCTCCCTCCCTCCCTTACTTCCTTCCATCTCCTCCTTTCTTTCTTTCTTTCTTTCTTTCTTTCTTTCTTTCTTTCTTTCTTTCCTTCTTTCTTTCTTTCTTTCTTTCTTTCTTTCTTTCTTTCTTTCTTTCCTTCTTTCTTTCTTTCTTTCTTTCTTTCTTTCTTTCTTTCTTTCTTTCCTTCTTTCTTTCTTTCTTTCTTTCTTTCTTTCTTTC
>JADRCD010211939.1:24588-47904 GCA_019843815.1 Montemys delectorum | reverse complement strand
TGTCTGTCTATCTGTGTCTGTCTGTCTGTGTGTCTGTCTGTCTATCTGTGTCTGTCTGTATCTGTCTGTCTGTCTGTGTACATCTGTGTGTCTGTCTGTGTCTGTGTCTATTGTCTGTCTGTGTGTCTGTGTGTCTGTCTGTGTCTGTGTGTGTGTCTGTCTGTGTGTGGCTGTGTGGCTGTGTCACAGCCAGAGGTTGACAGAGTCCTCCTCATTTCCTCTTCAACTTCTTTCTTGACAGGAGGTCTCTCACTACGACCTGAGGCTCAGCAATTAGGCTGAGCTCCCTCCCCAGGTTACAGACTCAGCACCTGGCTTTTTCTGTCCTCCATCCAGCTCCCATCCTGATGCACATTTTACCAACAGAACACCTCCTCAACTTTTTGCTTTTTTTTTTTTTTTCCTGATAAGGTCTCATGTAGCCCAGGCTATCCTAGAACTTATTACATAGTCAGAGCTAGCTGGCTACATAGCAGTACTCCTCCTGCTTCTCTTGTCTCAGCCCCCTAAGTGCTAGGATTGCACAAGTATGCACCACCATGCCTAGCTTGCATATATCTTAAACACAAATCAAAGGGTTTGTTATCAAAAAACTCAAAAGCTATAGCTCAGAGGTTAGAGCACTTGCCTTCTTGTGAAATACAATAAATAATAAAAGTAGATTTTAAAGCAATATGATTTAAAATAAGACAGTATACATTAATCACTCCACTCTGGTAAAACATTTACCTACCATGCCCCCAGACTCTACGTGCCAACCCTGGTACCAAAAGAAGAAAAGCCTGGTATAGGAGGGCATGGCTATACTCTCAGCATCCCAGAGGTAAGACTGGAAAGTCACTGTGAGTTCAAGACCAGCCTTGACTACAGATAAGACAAGGGAATACAGACAGGATGGTGTCATAAGTGACTATCCTCCACCATCTTGGGGCATTCCGCTACACCCCTTTGCAAAAGATTATCCGAGCCTGGCTCATCAAAGGTCTACACACTCAACGGAGAGGAATGGAGAGGACCAGCGGACCCTCACTTGAGTATGCATGCTCTGACCACCTGTTGTATGCAACTCTGTCTTCATTCTGTTTACCATGGGGAGGGGTTAGAGGAAGCCTTGGGTTGGTGTGTGTTAGCATCCAAAGCCTGTGGTGACTCATGGGTGGGTCTCAGAGACCTGTTGCCAGAGCAACGGCCGCCATATTCCCAGAATCCATTGGAATCGCCTCCAACCTTTACCTGGCTATACGTCAGCAGTCATATAAATACAAGGAACATTTCTTTCTCGCTCTCTCTCTCCCTCCTCTCTCTCCCTCTCAATTAAACCTCTTACATGGAACTGCGTGGGCCTAGTGTGTGGTGCTTTTTGACGAGGTCGCCGCCGGTTCCCATCAGTGTGGGTATAGGAACTCCTCAGGTCTTTTGAGTAAAGCTTTCTGGGTATGGCCTTATGGGAGGAGCACCCACACTACTGTAAGGAACCATCAACCAGTCTCAATAAGGAATCCAAATAAACTCACAGGGTCCCATCCCCCCCAAGTGAACTTTACTGGATTTGTGTCTCGGTTTGTCTTAGGATCTGAGGAAGAGTGAATGTTGCCTGTCACTCTCTGGGAAGGATTTTTAGCACAAACAGCAAGCCTGGTTGCTCCAAGAGGACAGTGGAGATGTTGCCCCAACCTGTTGTGCGCAGTCTCCTCCGGCTCAGGAGCCACTTCTGCGCACACTACCTAGGGTACCACAGTATCCACCCACTGTGGATGAGAACACACGGCTAACAATGAAGTAGCAGGTCGACACCCAGCAGCCATCTTCACCTGTGGGCTCTCTCACTTGAGCTCCTGGGTGGCAGAACCTAGCCTAGTACAAGGGTGGGTCCAGCCGGCTCACACCTGGGCTGTGGACACAGCCTGGGCCGTAGGAAGCATACAACATGGCATGTGCCGCCAGCTTGCACATTAACCCGCTGTCTGTCCTATCTGGCTCCCACGAGACCTGGAACAACTGGCTTCGACCAACTGGGCCAGGAAAGAAAAGTCTGCCAGGGTTTGGGGTCAGCTGTCTGGGCTTTGGTCCCCTCGGGTGCAATGCTTGCTGCTGGTCCAGAGGCAAAAGGGAGTACAAACCTTTGGCCTGCTTCCATTTAGTGAGCATTGAGGGTTGGTGGAGTGCTCAGCCCTGGGTTTGATACCTTAGCACTGAATGAACTGGGTGTGGTGGGGCATGCCCTTATCCTAACACTTGGGAGGCAGATGTAGAAGGATCAGAATTTCAAGGATATCCTTGACTACACAGTGAGTTCAAAGGCCAGCTAGGGTGACCTGACCCTCTGTTTCAAAACAAACAGGGAGCCAAGTTAGCTTCATTGTTCATTTTGTTTGTTTGGCTGGGTTTTTTTGTTTGTTTGTTTGTTTGGTTGGTTTGGTTTTTTTGTTTTTGTTTTTGTTTTTGAGACAGGGTTTCTCTGTGTAGCCCTGGCTGTCCTGGAACTCACAGGCTGGCCCCGAACTTAGAAATCCACCTGCCTCTGCCTCCCAAGTGCTGGGGACTAAAAGTATGCGCCACCATTGCCTGGCCATCGTTCATTCTTATTGCCCTGCCTACTGCAAGCAGCCCCTCACCTCACCCTGGTCTCTCTCTAACCCATCTCTGAACCTGTTTAGCCCCATCTGGGAAGTCATGGGTGACTCTGTTCTGAAGTCACCCAGTGGAGTTGCCGGTGGTGGTTTCGTGCGACACGACCCCCCCTCTGTGCCTAAAGGAGACAGCGCATAGGAAGAGATTAGCGTGCTCTGACGCAGGGTGTCTGTCATCTCTATGTTCTGGCTGCCACCTTCCTACCCCCCACCCCCCTACCACCATGGCTGAGATAACAAACCCTCTTCCTGCAGCTCTGATGGAGCCTTAAGGTTCGTTGTCCTGAAGGAAACAAGGTTGAACCTTGACCCTAGAGATTCTGGGGTAGCTAGCATAATGATGCCCGGATGTCGTGCGGCCCCACACAGTACCGTGGGGTTTCACGGTACTGACTTCTCTGGCTCCCTCTAACCCAACAAGATCAGCCTCTAGACAGTATTTCCCAACACTGGCTCCTGGCAGCTGTCACCAGCAGAGGCACTGGGCAAAATGTCAACAGAGCTGCAAAATGCAGTTGGGACTTTATCTGACCCCTGGCTTCCATCCCAACCAGAAATACACTGGCTGAAACTTGCTGGCGAGCTGGAGCAAGCCCGGGGCTAGGGGCGGAAAGCAGTCTGGGTCACGGGCTGCAGATATTTCTTCTCTTTTACTAGTTCATGCTCTTGTTTCCTGTTAGGACCTGGTTTTTGGTTGGTTTGGTTTTTTTGTTTGTTTGTTTGTTTGTTTTGTTTTTGTTTTTTTGTTTTTCGAGACAGGGTTTGTTTGTGTAGCTCTGGCTGTCCTGGAACTCCCTCTGTAGACCAGGCTGGCTTCGAACTCAGAAATCTGCCTGCCTCTGCCTCCCAGAGTGCTGGGATTAAAGGCGTGCGCCACCACTGCCGGGCAAGACCTGGTTTTTAAAACCCAAGGTTTCAGGCCGAGCCCAGACCTTGCAGAGAAGTGAGGGAAGCGCTGCCCCCGCCCCCACCCCTGCTGCCCCTTTACTCAGGTTAGTGCACCCTGCGCATTCCTCCTGCCCTTTTCGTGGACTCGCTGTTTTCGCAGGTTGGGACACTCTTGGGACAATCGTTGCAGTCTAGGACACCCCAGAAAGGATCCATGACTATGGCAGCAGACAGCCACAGCAGGGTGGGACAGGACCGGCTCCGAAGGGCGGCGATCCTCAATCGAGAGCAGTGCTCCCTCCCCTCCCCCGCTTCTGCCGGTAGCTGCAGGGAGGTAGGCCTCCAGTGCGTCTAGGAGGTCCTAGGCCAGTCTTAACAAGTTTTCCTGCCCAGTACGCCTAGAAAAAGAAGAAGAAGAAGAAAAAAAAGGCATTGTCACAAGAGGAGTCCCAGGGGCACCCCACCCCAAGACAGGAAAAAAATAAAAGCCTTGTCCTTGGTTTTAGCTCAGAAAAAAACGCCTTAGGAATTGAGCTGTGTGGGACAGCAGCGTGCGTGCATGTGTGTGTGAGAGGGGAGGGGTGTCTGATTCCCCGGTACCGCAATAATAATCGATAATAATAAACAGATCAAGGAGCTAAACAAGGAAAAGCTTACGGATGGAGGGAAGCAGAGGAAGAAAAACAATAATTAGGTTTGGAGTAGACAGGAATTAGGCAGCAGTATCTGCCTCAGCCTCCTCAGCACTGCAATTACAGGTATTTCCTCCGCTCCTACCCTGGCTACGGGCGCAAGAGCACCAGTGCTGGCCGCAAGATTGAAAGATTCGGATATTATAACTCATTAATTTAAAATTAAAATAGATAGATAGATAGATAGATAGATAAATAGATAGCCAGCCAGGCAGCGCTATTGCATGCCTTTAATCCCAGCACTTGGGAGGCAGAGGCAGGCGGATTTCTGAGTTCGAGGCCAGCCTGGTTTACAGAGTGAGTTCTAGGACAGCCAGGGCTACACAGAGAAACCCTGTCTCGAGATATATCTATGACTATGTCTATGTCTATGTCTATGTCTATGTCTATGTCTATGTCTATGTCTATCTCTATCTCTATCTCTATCTCTATCTCTATCTCTATCTATTCAGCCTGATTTGTAGGACACATCATGGGGGCACACACTTGTGCTCCTAGGACTTGGGAGGTTATGACAAGGGTGATGATGAATTCAAGGCCAGCTTGGGCTACATAGTCAGATCCTGCCTCCAAAAACAAAAACAAAAACAAAAAAATACCAAGGACTGAGCATACAACTAAATAGTAGAGCATTCGCTTGGAATTGGCAGGGCCCTGAGTTCCATCCTTGACACAAAAGGAAGGGAACAGGTCATGACACATGAGTGTGAGAAAATCCCTGAAAGTCACAAACTGTGTTTTACCTTTGCTGTCAGGGCAGCCACAGTTCAGGCTGAGGTCATTATGAGTCAAATGTCCGAATCTCCTATGGGCATTCACATGTACATGTGTGCGCAAGAGGGACTCGAGACACACCTGTGAAGAGTTCTGGGTGACGCTTCTATGGTGCCAAGTCAATGAGACAGACTGCCAGGAAACTCTCAGATCAAGGCTAAAGGCATGGCTTCCCTCATACCCTTGGAAGGAACCAGTCCTTGTTACCATGTTTCTGGGTCTTGTTTTTACTTTGTTTCATTCAGAGACTTAAGTAGCCCAGGCCAACCACAAGCCTCTAGTGTAGCCAAGGATAACTCAGAACTTTGGATCCTACTACATCTACTTCCCAAAGGCTGGGGTTACAGGTGTGCACCATCAGGCCAGGTTTATGCAGTGTTGGAGATAGAACAGGGGACTTCACGTATGTTAAGCAAGCACTCTAACAACCAAAGTGCATGGCCAGCCTATGTCTGTTGTTTGAGGGGCCAGGTTCAAAATCATCTATGACTACTCTGACAAAAGAAATCCCAAGGAAGCCAGCCGGTGGTGGTACACACCTTCAATCCCAGCACTTGAGAAGCAGAGGCGAGGGGATCTTTGTGAATTCAAGGCCAGCCTAGTCTACAGAGTGAGTTCCAGGACAGCCAAGGCTACCCAGAGAAACCCTGTCTTGAAAAAACAAGTATCATAAACATATTCAAGTACACATCGTATACATAATGTATATACGCACACATATACATATAATATAGTACATACACATCATACATATGCACATATACATACACACACATATATATGTATGTGTGTGCGTGTATATATATACATATATATATATATGCATTCACATAAACATACATATACATCATTAATCATAACCAGGACAGTCAGAGGCAGAACTACATAGAGAAATCCTGTTTCAAAAAATAAAAATAAGCCAGGCGGTGGTGGCGCACGCCTTTAATCCCAGCACTTGGGAGGCAGAGGCAGGCGGATTTCTGAGTTAGAGGCCAGCCTGGTCTACAGAGGGAGTTCCAGGACAGCGAGGGCTACACAGAGAAACCCTGTCTCAAAAAGCTAAAAATTAATTAATTAATTAATTAATTAATAAAAATAAAAATAAAAAAACACAGAAAAGGGCTGGGGAGATGGCTCAGCAGGTAAGAGCACTGACTGCTCTTCGAAGGTCCTGAGTGCGGATCCCAGCAACCACATGGTGGCTCACAACCATCAGTAATGAGATCTGACGCCATCTTCTGGTGCACCTGAAGACAGCTACAGTGAATTACACGGGAGCAAGCAGGGCCGCAGAGGTCCTGAGTTCAATTCCAAGCAGCCACACACGTGATAGCTCACAGCCATCTGTACAGCTACAGTGTACTCATACACATAAAATAAACAAATCTTAAAAAAAAAAAAAAAACACAGAAAAAATAATCCCAAGGAAAACACTACTAAATACACCATTTATTCTGTGTAGAGATGTTAATTGCATTTGTATGTTCAGTTACTCGTGTGGAAGGAGGGACACATGCCACAGTGCATACATGTAGATATCAGAAATCAGCTTTCAGTTCATCCTCTCCTCTGCTGTGGGTCCCGGGCATGGAATCCAGGTCATAAAGCTTGCGTTGCCCGGTGGGCACCTTCACTGGCTGAGCCATCTCACGGCCCTTCCTTTTCCTTTTTATCAAAAGTTACTCATGCTGGCCTCGAACTTGGGGTTCTCTAGCCTCAGTCTCCTAAACTCTTCGATGGTAGGCCTGTGCCACAGGCTCCGGCTGAATCTTGATATGTGAGTCTCCCTGTTTGTACTCTTGCTGGGTTTCTGGAGCATAAGGAGGATCAATCTGCCACTGTGCTGCTGGGCCAACAGGGCTCTCTGATGGCACCTCTGTGATTGTCAGAGCTTGGGAATCTCTCCACGTAGGAACCAGGAAAAATCGCCCCAGCAGGGGGTCAGGTGTGTGTGTGGGGGTCAGGTCGGGATCTGCCCACCACCAGTTTCCCATCATTCCTTCTCGTGTGCAGGGAATTAGTGTACGTCACTACAGTCTGGGAGAGCCGACATCCTGTTTGCTAGAAGAGCCTGAGTCAGTGCCAGTCTCCAGCTTCGCCTCTGCAACCACAGCTGTCCGGCTTGCTTGCCCCAGGCTTTCCAGGTTTTTCTCAGGCCTCTCAGCACATTCGGTTCCCCTCCCTCTTGCAGGAGAGAAGGCCACATTAAAAAACAAACAAACGAGAAAGCTGCTAGGGCAGGACAGTGGTGGCGCACGGTCTTAATCTCAGCACTTGGGAAGCAGAGGCAGGAAGATTTCCGAGTTCGAGGCCAGCCTGGTCTACAGAGTGAGTTCCAGGACAGCCATGGCTACACAGAGAAACCTTGTCTTGAAGAAGGAGGAGGAGGAGGAGGAGGAGGAGGAGGAGGAGGAGGAGGAGGAGGAGGAGGAGCAGGAGGAGCAGGAGGAGCAGGAGGAGCAGGAGGAGGAGGAGAGAGGAAGCTGCTAGCCAGGTTAGGAGGGTGGTTCATTGTATATGTCTAGCACAGAGAACTGGGTTTGATCTTTGGCACTTCATAAACTGGGTGTGTCGGTGCACACCCAGTCAGGGCTCTTGGGCAGTAGAAGTGGGAAGATCAGACGTTCAAGGGCATCCTTGGTTCCTTAGTGAATTCTGGCCAGTCTGGGATACACGAGACTCTGAATGTTTGTCCGTTTTCTGGTTTTTAGGTCAGAGTTTCTCTGTGCAGCCCAGGCTGCCTTGGAACTTGCTCTCTGCAGATCAGGCTGGCTTCGACTTCACAGAGATCTGCTTGCCTGTGCTGGGATTAAAGGCCTGTTTGCCACCATGTCTCCGTCTCCGAGACTCTGCCTTTAATAAAAACAATAACAACAAAGCAAGTGGGCAAAATAATTACTACAACAGCAACAAAGTGGCTACTGCCAGGAAGGGTCCTGAGGGCTGAGATGCAGAGAGGGGAAGTCAGGAGCAGGAGATGGCCCCGTGACTGGTAGGACAGCTTGAGCGAGGCCCCCAGATGGGGCAACGATGCGCGGGGTAGCCCCCAATTCCAAAGTCAGGTCTCCAGCAGATAGAATGGAAACATAGACTTGGGCTCACAGAGGCCAAGAGAAGGGGGGCAGGAAGCGGTCAGTGCTCTGTGTGTGCCTCTTCCTTCCACAACCCCCCTGCAGCAGTGGACAGAATTCCCAAGCTTCTGGCCCCATGTCACAGTAGTCCACACAGTCTTTATACCTGTTTTTCCTGAGAAGGGTTGTAGACAGGTAATGCGCCCAACTCAAAGCTCTCAGCTGGTAAGGTCTGTTCACAAGGCAATCTGATAGTGGGAGGGCGACACAGGAAACCCATGACCAGATTCTACGAGTGTATATTCCAGTCCCCACAGCCGGGGTGGGTGGCTGTTCCCTCTTAAGCCTCGAAGCCTATGGGAAAAGCCCTCACAGAGGCCATAACGCCCTCATGAAAGCCACATATGTTCACTTTCTGGAAGGAATTATTATTCCTATCCTTCAATGAAGAGCATCTGGTGCTCGGAGAGGTTAAATTCATTGCCCGGGACCTCGCAGCAGCAAGCAACGGCTGGCCCGCCCAGGTCAGAGGGAGGAGCACGTGATGTTCTCGTACCCCGTGAATTCAGGAGTACCACTTGGCAAAATCAGGGAGTTTGTGCGCGCACGAGCGGGAGGCCCGGCTGTGTTGGCAGGAGTTGGTGCAAATGCTTGCGCGCCTAGCTTAGGCCGTGCTCGGAGGAATGTGTTGATGGCAGGGATGTGGGGCGGTGCCACCCTTGCCATGTGTGTTTCTGTTGCCAGCCCAATGTTCTGGCTCCGTGTTGATAAACAACCGTCTGAGCAAGCAGCTAGCCGGAGCAGGGGACAAAAGAGAATCGGACTGTGCTCCCGCCAATGGGGGCGTGGCAGGGTGGCAGGCAGGCCAGGAGGAGTGGCAGAGGGACTGGAAGTTCTGGCAGGTTGTTTTCTCAGCTGGGTGTGGCAGCCTGTGCCAAGCACCTGATGCCCGTAAACATGAAAACAGGGGAGTGAGGACACTGTGTCAGGAAGACTGTGTCCTGCCTGGGGGATTAGACACACGTTTCATTAGCAGCTGGAACTGTGGCAAATACGTCATGCCTCCCAAGCCGGAGGATTCCTCAAAAGTCAGCCTCTTGGAAGAAGCTGAAGCCCCAAGACCAGCGAAGCTCGTGATGGTTAACCTGAGCCTGACATCTGGCACAGGGACGGCCGGAAAGGACATCTGCACCCCAAGAGACTTCTGGGGTTCTATTTCACCTCAGTATTGTCCCAGAAACTCCTCTAGTAGCTTCCCTTCCATTAGCTGAACTCTGCTCCATCTCTGAGCCCCCTCCTCTTGTTTCTCACCTTTTCCTGGAAGCCCTCCAGGTTGTCCTAGGCAGACTTCAGAACGATCCCCAGAGCTCACTGTTACTGTCTAGTGAGCTTCTGCAGGGCACGCGACTGGACACAGTGGGAAGAGAGAGCCTAGGAGGAGCCCCAGGGAGTGCTTGCATAGGTCTTCCAGCTCAGGGTTGGGAGGATAGCGCTGTAGGTTAGGTGCTGGCCATGCAGGCCTGGGGACTCGAGTTCAAATCCCATGGGAAATGCTGGGCATGGTGGCATGCATCGGTGATCCTAGCACTGGAGCAGTGGAGACATGCTGATGCCTAAGCCTGGGTGACTCAGGGAGTTTCTAAGCTAAGAGAGGGACCCTTGAAAATGACTCACGGGGCTGGAGAGATGGCTCAGTGGTTAAGAGCACCAACTGCTCTTCCAAAGGTCCTGAGTTCAAATCCCAGCAATCACATGGTGGCTCACAACCATCCGTAACAAGATTTGATGCCCTCTTCTGGTGTGTCAGAAGACAGCTACAGTGTACTTACATATAATAAATAAATAAATCTTTAAAAAAAAAAGAAAGCCGAGCAGAGGTGGCACATGCCTTTAATCCCAGCACTTGGGAGGCAGAGGCAGGCTGAATTCTGAGTTCGAGGCCAGCCTGGTCTACAGAGTGAGTTCCAGGACAGCCGGGGCTACACAGAGAAACCCTGTCTCGAAAAACCAAAAAAAAAAAAAAAAAAAAAAAGGCTCTCAAGTTTGACCTCTGGCAGCCCCTTGCAGGAGTACACACACACACACACACACACACACACCATTACAATAAATAAAATATCTTCCCGTTCTGGGTGCACATAGATTAGCATGTTGTAAGGACCAATAGAAGCCACTTAAATATGGTGTCATATCAACAAGAGTGGTCTGGCTTGGTTTGAAAAGGAAGGGAGCAGGCAAGTCATCCTGTCCCAGTGTGGCACTATTAGAAGGTGTGGCCCTGTTGGAGTAGGTGTATCACTGTGGGCTTTAAGACCCTCCTCCTAGCTGCCCGGAAGCCAGTCTTCTCCTAGCAGCCATCAGATGAAGATGTAGAACTCTCAGCTCCTCCTGCACCATGCCTGCCTGGATGCTGCCCTGCTCCCGCCTTGGTGATAATGGACTGAACCTCTGATCCTGTAAGCCAGCCCCAACGAAATGTCCTTAAAAGAGTTGCCTTGGTCACGGTGTCTGTTGCCAGCAGTAAAATCCTAACTAAGACACGCAGTTAATTGAGGTCCTTTTGAAATCAGTGCCTATGTCTCCCAAGGGGAGGAGGCCTGTGGCTGTGTGACCGAAGT
This sequence comes from Montemys delectorum, assembly GCA_019843815.1. NCBI lineage: Eukaryota > Metazoa > Chordata > Mammalia > Rodentia > Muridae > Montemys > Montemys delectorum. The sequence continues at coordinate 37,231 of JADRCD010211939.1, read as the reverse complement.
CTGGTACCATCTGAGGTTCCCAATTGGTGACCCAGCGGGTAATACAGCAGTACCGCTGCCTGCCCTGTGTGCCTGAGGCCATCGTACCACCACAATGGCACAAGGGAACAAGACCCAAAGTCCTTGGTTGGTACCCGGAGGCTGAGAAGGCAAGTGGTGTTGTGACGCTTCCCCAGGAGACTCACAGGCGTTTCCCCAGGAAGAGGAATCTCACAGTCCTTACCTAACAGTCTGATGGGCAGCAGTGTGGCGAAGAGGCCCTTGCCGCTCTCTGTGAGATCCTGTCATGGGCCAGGCCCGTCCCTTATGAACCTCAGAAGAGTCCCAATGTATTGGCCTTTGTACTTCAATGGGACCACCCAGGCCCACCCACACAGGTCTTGCAGCCCCTGTGATGTTTGCTTGTTTATTTGTTTTGGGGGGCTGCCTATTTGAGGGACTTGGAGTTATGCTTGAGACACATGGTCTCTAGTATTTCAGGCTGGTCCCTGATTCAGCATCTAGCTGAGCCCCTTAAGCATCTAATCCTCCTTCCTCCACCAGCCACATGCTACATTCTGAGCTACATCACCCCAGTACCCAGTCTGTTTGTGAAGGCTGTTTTCTGTTTGTTTGTTTGTTTCGGGTTTTGTTTTTATTTTTTGAGATTTAATTTATTTATAGAAGTACACTGTAGCTATCTTCAGACACACCAGAAGAGGGTATCGGATTCCATTATGGATAGTCATGAGCCACCATGTGGTTGCTGGGAATTGAACTCAGGACCTCTTGCAGAGCAGAGGGTGCTCTTAACCAATGAGCCATCTCTCCAGTCCAGTTTTCTGTTTTTTGTTTGTTTGTTTTGTTTTGTTTGTTTGTTTTTGAGACAAGGTTTCCCTGTGTAGCCCTGGCTGTCCTGGAACTCACTCTGTAGACCAGGCTGGACTGGAGCTCACAGAGATCAGCCTGCCTCTGCCTCCTGAATGCTGGGTCTAAAGGTGTACACTACTACTTCCTAGTTGGCTGGGTTTTTTTAAAGCATGAAATTGTCTTATAGTTTAGGCTGGAGGCAAATTCTAAATCCTCCTGCCTCATCCCTCCAGGGGCTGGACTCACAGCATCATGCTGTGCTTATTTATTATTGTAGGGAAAACTCTGCCTCACGTGCCTTTGGCAAGTCTCTACTGCCGAGTCACAGTCCCAACTCAAAAGAACCACTTTTGTGGCTTAGTTATTTATTTTTGTCCATTATTTTGTTTTTGTTTTTCAAGACAGGGTTTCTCTGTGTAATCCTAGCTGTCCTGGAAATCTGTAGACCAGGCTGGCCTTGAACTCAGAAATCCGCCTGCCTCTGCTCCCAAGTGCTAGGATTAAAGGCATGCGTCACCACCTCCTGGCTTTTGTCCATTATTTTGAGATTGGAGGGGGAGAGGGGAGAGTCTCACTCTGTAGCTCAAGGTGGCCTTTAACTCATAGCAGTCCTCCTGCCTCGCTTCTTGAATGCTGGAATTACCATCACACCACGCTTTGACTGTTTTTGGGTTTTGTTTTGTTTTGTTTTGTTTTTTAAAAAAAAAGTATATTTTTCTGTAATCAAAAACAAAATTTGGGGACTGGAGAGATGGCTTAGCGGTTAAGATCACTGACTCTGCTCTTCCAGAGGTCCCGAGTTCAATTCCCAGCAAGCACATGGTGGCTCACAACTATCTGTAGTGGGATCTGATGCCCTCTTCTAGACAGCTGCAGTGTACTCATATAAATAAAAAAATAAATAAATCTTTAAAAAATATTTTAATTTTTTTAAATTAAATAAACATGACTTTAAAAAAATAATACCTTTTTGGCCCAGAGAGACAACTAAAGTCAGCCTGTCTACTTTCCTGGATCGGGCAATTATGAGACCTCCCCTGTAGAATATGTAAGAAGTTCTGGTACAGGTTGGACAGTGGTGGCTCGCGCCTTTAATCCCAGCACTCGGGAGGGAGAGGAAGGTGGATTTCTGAGTTCGAGGTCAGCCTGGTATACAGAGTGAGTTCCTGGACAGCCAGGGCTACACAGAGAAACTCTGTCTCGAAAAACATAACGAAACAAAACAAAAAAATGTAAAAGTTCTGGTACCACAGTCCCAACGACAGAGGGGCCCTAAATGTTGTGGGGCCTCAAGAGCCAAGTCCTGGACCCCCTGCTGGGAGCATGGGACTGTTGACAGAGCAGAGGAGAGAGCAGAAGAGGAACCGCCCCCACCCAAGCCCTCTGGGCAGGATGCTGTTCTTAGCTACTCCCTCCTGTGGCCAGTGGTTTTCTTAATCCCCTTAAGTTAGAGTCTCCACAGGCCTCCCCTGCTTAATAGCTGCTTTGGGGGAAGTATCAAGGGTGGCTACCTTGATAGCAGGGTACACTAATCATTGGAGCTGAAGGGGTCTCAGAGGTCTTTCAGTCCAGTCCCCTGCCTTCAGGCAGTACTGGGATGAGCCTAGCTGGGCAAGCCTTTATCTTGTTTTGAGGACTTCCCGAAGGCAGGTACTCCACACCCTTCCTTGGATGCTCATTCTGATGGCTAAACATTTCTTTCCAGGAAGTCCTTCCTCCTGTCTAATCCAAACTCCGTGTGGGTTCTGGTCGGACGCTGTTTTCCTTCTTCCCTTTATGTGGGTCAGGAACTCCCAGTGACTTGGTCAAAGTCCTCACTATGTATAAGTCACAATCACCCTTCAACCTCAGTTCTCTCCTCTGTACAATGAGGCCAGCGATGTCCTCAGAAGGTAACAAACAGGATCGCGTGTAGAAAGGCTTGGAAGGAAGGTTCTGGTTACTACCGCTTTGCAATGCTGGGAAGGGAACCAGGGTTCTGCACATCTGGAACTGGGGTTACAGATGGTTGTAAGCGGCCCTGTGGATGCTGGAAACCAAAGTCAGATCCTCTGCAAGAGCAGCCAGGGCTCCTAACTACCAAGCCATCTCACCATGGAGCAATACCCCGGCCACCCCTCCCCAATCACTATTTTTTAAATATTTATTTAATTTTATGTGTAGGTGCGAGCCTGAGTGTAGGAATGCTCACCACACGTGTGCAGGAGCCCACGGAGGTCAGAAGAGGAATCTAATCCCTGGAACTGGGGTTCCAGTTATTGGGAGCTGCCCTGTGGGTATTGGGAACCAAAGTCAGGCCCTCTGCAAGAGCAGCCAGGGCTCTTAACTACTAAGCCATCTCGACAGCCTTCCTGTTATTACTAATAAGTATTAACCAGATCTGCCTTGCTCTGGCTTATGGCCATTCCCAATGTAGCAGTACACGAAATCACTTTACTTTATTCATTTTTGCTTTCTTCCAAACAGGGTTTCTCCGTGTAGCCCTGGCTGTCCTACAACTAGCTCTGTAGATAGGGCTAGCTTCACACTCCCTCCCTCAGTCCCTGGAGTACAGGATTAAAGGCGTGTACCACCATGCCCAACTGAAGTAATAATAATTTACTGTTCTCCTAGTAGAAGAGCAGGGCTGGTAAAATGGCTTAGGTGGGTGAATGTGGATGCCACTCAACCTATTGACCTAAGTCATCCTGAGGGCTTACATGCGAGAAGGAAAGGACCAGCCCCCAAAGGTTGACCTCTGACCTCCACATGCATGCTGTGCAGTGTGTGTCACACTAAAAATACATTTTTAGACTTTATATGTAAGAGAGTTCTTCTGGCATGTGTGTGTGCTGTGTGCCTGGAAAAGCCAGAGAGGCATTGGATTTTTATAGATGGTTATAAGCTGCCATGTGGGTTCTGGGAATCAAATCCAGGTCCTCTGGAAGAACAGCCAGTGCTCTTAACCTCCGAGCCATCTCTCCACCCTGAAGTTAAAATGTAATGCATTCAGAAAAAAAAAAAAAAAAAAACAAACAAAAAAACCAAGCATCAATTCCAGATTTCAAAGACATCATTGCTTGCTGGGCAGTGGTGACATATGCTTTAACCCCAGCACTCCGCAGGCAGAGTTAAGTGGATACCTGTGAGTTTGAGGACTGTCTGGTCTACAGAGTGAGTTCCAGGACAGCCGAGGGCTACACAGAGAAACCATGTCTCAAAAAGGAGACAACCAATCATATGTATGTATGTATCATTGCTTAGAATTAGGTTAACTTACAACAAAATTTAGCACTAATTTTAAGAAAACACAGCAGGGAAAGCCCTAGACCCAATGCCTTTCCTACACCAGGTAAATTGAACTAGGCTTGGTAATCATAGCACTGAGGTTTGGGGTGGAGATGGAGGCAGGAAGGTCATCCATGGCTATGTGGCTCATTTAAGATCAGCCCGAACTACGTAAGACCAAGTTGAGATCTAGCAGTCACTGAGTAAGTAATGTTATGGACAGCTCCCGGGTGGGGCAGAAATTAGGAAGGTATTTGTAGGCATAATGTTTATCTACACGGTGTAAAGTTTACCCTTGGGTTATCTAAATGCTGATCTCTCTGCCCTCATATCCTGTTTTAGTATGGACCCAGCACTGTAATGCTTATACTAAGAATCTCCTGTCTCAAGTTTGTGTAAACAATTCTTACCATTTATTCTCTCCCTTGTCAATAAATGCTGATCACCCAATGGCTGGGCAGAACAGAGAACAGGGCGGAACATCTGCCAGCCAGAGGAAGGAGAATGGGGAAAGAGGGAGATTCAAATCAGGGAGGAGGAGGAGGATTTGGAGCCATGAAGAAGGGGTCCAGAGAGACACCATGAAGCACACCTGAAGCCCCAAGAGCCAGACCAATAATAATACACAAATGTTGTAGGATGTTAGCTCCATTAGCATAGGAGGTCAAGGGAGATCACTTAACTGCTCAGCTACTGAGGTGCAGTTTTAAATAAACTTTCCTGTGTGATTACTGGGGAATATTATAAGTAAAGAAATACAGCTGCCAGATTAAGTCACTGTTTACATTTATATTAAAAAAATAATTCATTTGAATATGTTTACTAAAAAAAATGCTCTCCTCGCAGTGGTGGCACATCCCAGCACTTGGGAGGCAGAGGCAAGCAGATTTCTGAGTTTGAGGCCAGCCTGTCCTACAGAGTGAATTCCAGGACAGCCAGGGCTGTACAGAGAAACCCTGTCTCAAAAAAAAAAACAAAAACCAAAAAAAAGCTCACTAAGAGAGAACAACCCATTTAGAGAATAAGAGATCAAATCTCCTGGGATAAATAAATAAATCTTTAAAAGAGAGAGAGAGAGAGAGAGAGAGAGAGAGAGAGAGATCAAGTCCCAGCCTGAGAGGAGCACCAGAACAGTGTAAAGAACTGAAGAGAAGGCATTCAGCCTGCAAATGGGATCCTTTGTGGTTTCTGGAACAATCTATCCACCCCACCCCACCCCACCCCACCCCCGCCCCCAAACTTGGCAGTTGCCAATTCTGGCAAAGCAGGACCAAGTGTCCTGTTCTCATTCTTGGCCTAGGAGGCCTGAGCCTCCTCTCCTGCCTCCTCTCCCATGCTAAAGGCAAGTAGACAACTCTGTCCCCCCTTCCCCCCACAACCTTGGGTCCACCTGCTGTGTCTTTTGGGTGACCTGATGGCCAAGGACAGACACTTACAACCTCTTAAGCAGGTTGCCTCTGTTCATGTCAGTCTTGGGATAGACAAAGAGGCCCTGCAGAGAGAAAGGTCCCTGAGGGCCTGTGCTAGATAGGCCCTACATGGGAGGGAGGCAGAATCACAATGGGAGCCAAAGAAACCATGGTCTCCAGAAACAAACTTGATAGACCAGGCTGGCCTCAAACTCACAGAGACTGGTCTGTCTCTGCCTCCCGCCAAGTGTTGGAATTAAAGGCATGTGCCACCACCACTCAGCTCCCTTCCCTCTGGACTACTATAAAGGTAGTCCAGAGTCCAGAGAGGGTTTAGGGGAAACGGCTATATCTGCCCAGGAGTCCCCTCCACTGCTCCACTGGAACACATAGAAAGAATATCTTGTTTATTGTACATATGCATCACCTGTCAATTAAAAAGCCTATGGCCTATTGTTTAGGCAGAAAATAGAAGGAGGGACATCTGGGAGGAAAAGAATTCTGTGGTAGAGCCAGGCGCAGAAGATCTGGCTAGGCAGATGTGAGGAGGGGAACACATGGTGGCCAGCCACATGGCAGAATGTAGGTTAAAATAATTGGGTTATTTTAGTTATGATCTAGTCAGGGTAGAGCCTAGCTATAGGGCCAACGTAGTTATAAATAGATTTTTCTAGTCTAAGTCTTATTTCTGATAGCTTGGGGCTGGGAGGAGAACCAGACATAACTTCTGCAGGAACGGCAGAAGATAAAGAACTCCTGTGGCCCCAGACCAGCAGAGACAGGGGTCTCTACCTCCCTGACCACAGAGCTCAGTCGTCCCAGCATCCTTAGCATGGACAGGCATAGAGCTTCTCTTGACAAGAGTCTACTTCAAGGAATTACAGGCATCCACAGCCCCGCCAAGCTAAATGCCAGGCCCCGGGGCCCGAGGGTGAGCTTCTTCACCGGGCACCATTCCTTATCTAGGAGCTGAAGACAATGAGCCTGGTCTTGGGAAAAGGATGAGTTTAATGAATGCCCAGCACCGGTCATGACTGGATGTAAAGCCAGTGCAAGATGCCCGAGGCAATGGCCCTACTGATGACCCCTGGTCCTCTCTTCCTGGATGGACTGAGAGCAGTGTAAGAGGCACAGTTCAGTCCTGGTGAGCATCTTGTCCCCACCCTGCCCTGGGTGGGTTTTGGCTGGCACTTCCTGATCTGCCTGGCAAGCAACTGGCTCAGTGAGATGGTCACTTGTGTGTCAGCCTGTGTGGCTCTGTCCACTCCATTGCTCCATAGCAGGCTTCTTGGTCCGTTTTAAATATATTTTCATTTTATTCACTTTTATATGTGAAAGTGTTTTTGCCTGCACATATTTATGTGCACCACATGCATGTCAACTCAAAAGAGAGAGTTGGATAACCTGGAACTGGAGTTATAAGTGGCCGAAGTACCCATGTGGATGACAGGAACCAGGGTCCCCTGAACAACAAGTGTGTTGCACATATGAACGGGTCTTCTGGAAGAGGAGAAGGGGCCTGCGGGAAATTAAGGGAATCGGACGGCGAGAGGAATAAATAAAAAAACGGACCGAGACATGGCTTCTGCTTTCAGTCCAAAGTGTATTATCCAACTGAGAAATCAAGCAGGCAAGCAACTCCCCCTCCCTCCCCTCCCCCCCCCCTGCCCTCAGTCCGCCAGCATCCCGTGGCCAAATTAGCATGTGGATGCTCGGTCAAGTCAAATCCAGGCACAGGAAAAGCAATTGCGAAGCAATTCCGCAGGTCATGGCTGTTAGCAAGAACTTCGAGGCAGAGAAGTGGCAGGAACAAAAAGGGCTTTAAGTCAGGAAGCCTTGCCCCAGGTGGGCGGAGTGTTTGTGGCGAGGCAGGGTCTGAGACAGCCAGCTCCTGGCTGGGAGGAGGTAACACAAGTAGGTTTTTGTTTTGTTGTTGTTATTGTTGTTTTGTTGTGGGGGTCTTTTTGGTTTGTTTCTTTGTGTTTCTTTCTATGTAGTCTTGGCTGTCTTCAAGCTCACTCTGTAGACCAGGCTGGCCTTGAACTCAGAAATCCTACCAATGCCTCCCAGGTACTGGGATTAAATATGCCACCACCTCCAGCAAGAACAAAGGTGGTGGCAGCGCACGCCTTTAATCTCAGCACTTGAGAGGCAGAGGCAGGCGGATTTCTGAGTTGGAGGCCAGCCTGGTCTAAGGACTGAGTTCCAGGACAGCCAGGGCTATACAGAGAAACCCTGTCTCGGAAAAAACAAACAAACAAACAAGAACAAAGGTTCTTAACTGTGAAGCCATCTCTCCAGCTCTGATTTATTCTTAAAAGAAAGAAGGGGGGAGGGGGAGAGGGAGGGAGAGAGAGAGAGACAGAGAGAGAGACAGAGAGAGAAAGGAAGAAAAAATTCTGCTGTGCTTATTTATTAGGGAGAAGCTGGCTGCTGCCAATCTCATGGAGGCCAGGGGACAACGTGTAGGACTCTGGTCTTCCAGAAATAGAACTCAGTTTGTCAGATGGGACGGCAAGCATCTTTCCCTATCCTGTTTTCAGAAGGCTCTGCTGAGGATGCCAGGACCACCGAGCTCCAAGGTCAGCAGGGCAGAGAACCCTGCGCGTTTAGGGACAGAGGCCAGTACATCTTCCTCAGCTGATCCAAGACAAAGCCCTGGAAAACTCAGCACCTCCTCCAGACGGTCTGCTCTGATCAGTCTTGACATAAAGGCTCACCCACAGTTAGCGTTTGTCAAAGGCTTGGGTCTTAGCAACCCCCCAACTTCGGTCTCCCGATTCATTCTACCGTAGAGCATGTGACCACTGTGTGGCGGGTCCTGGGAAGAGCAGGCTCTGTGCCCAGTGAGAGAAACCGGAGCCTGCTCTCTGTTGCTATAGCAACCACATCTCCCTGAGCGTTTTCTCATTGGCCACTCAAGTTGACACCTTGTCTATGCCACCAGAAGGAACCAATCAAAAACAGTATGTGAGACTAAGCTGGGTGCGGGTCGGCACCAGTCAAGCTAGCTGTAACGAGGCTGTCAGTGGTGCCCAGGAGCTGGGGGTGGGGGAGTGAGGGGGGCGGGCGGCGTCTCTCCCCACGCTGAGCGGGGTGCATGGAGCCGGATGCAGGGAGTGTGTAGGAGGCTGGATTTTTGTGGTTGCAAGGTTGGAGAGCCCCGGGCCAGACGAGGAGGGAGGGTGTAAAGGAAGATGATAAGTGTCTTATTACCCCAGGTGACTGGTTCGAATCCTTATCCCCCTTGTCCTTGCATGACTTCATACAGCAACCTTTTGTCTGTTTCTCAGGGACGACGAAGGAGTCATCATCACCTGTTACCTTATGTTAATCCTCGGAAATAAGAGAGAGAGAGAGAGAGAGAGAGAGAGAGAGAGAGAGAGAGAGAGAGAGAGAGAGAGAGAAGAGAAAAGAAAGAGAGAGATTTGGTTTTTTGATTTGGTTTGGGTTTTCGAGACATCGAGACAGGGTTTCTGTGTATCCCTGGCTGCCCAGAACTCTCTCTGTAGACCAGGCTGACCTTGAACTCACAGAGATCCTCCTGCCTCTGACTCCTGAGTGCTTGGATTAAAGGCATATACCACCACTGCCTGGCTGTAAGAGTTTTTTGTTGTTGTTGTTGTTGTTGTTGTTGTTTTTGTTTTTTGGGTTTTTTTTTGTTTTTTCGAGACAGGGTTTCTCTGTGTAGCCCTGGCTGTCCTGGAACTCACTCTGTAGACCAGGCTGGCCTCGAACTCAGAGATCAGCCTGCTTCTGCCTCCCAAGTGCTGGGATTAAAGGGGTGCGCCACCACCGCCCGGCAAATTTCTTTTTTTTTTTTTTTAACTCCCTCAATACAACCCAGCAGTAGAGAGGCAGAACCTTCACCCCATTGTACAGACGAAGACACTGAGGCTCAAGGTGAGCCCAATGCCCAGGGAGTCGTTGGTGGGTATCTGGGGGAGGAAATAAGGAAGGCCATTCCCAGCTCCACCCCACCCTGACCTCAGGCGCCCGGCCAGGAAGGGCAGTTCGTGCCAAGACTGGTGGTTTCCTCTAGTTAAACTGCGTCAGACTCTCTCTGGGGGGTTAACCAACAGGAACTGGTGGCTCAGCCTTGGCTATGTGAAAGATCAAAAAGGGGACAGCAGCCTTCTGGGAACAGTTGAAGCTGTCTTTCAGCCCAGACGTGTGCTCCGTGGGTGAGGCTAGGCCATACACCGATGCTTGGACTTAATATTGAACAGGACTTATCTGTAAAGCCCCACTTGCCTTAGCTGTAAATGAGGTTGATTACTTGTGGGACATGTCTGTAATCCCAGCACTTGGTAGGCAGGAGAAAAGTGGGATTGCCACAAGTTCAAGTCTGTCCTGACCTACGTAGCAAGTTCCTGGACAGTTAGGATCACAGAGTAAGGCTGTCTCACAAAACAGAGAGAGGGAAAAGTAAGGATTATGAAGATTAACTCCAAGATCCAGAGGCATAGATTGTTGGCGGAATGCTTGCCTAGCACATTTGTGACCTTGGATCCCATCCCTAGCACTGTTAGTTAATTAATTAATTAACTAATTAACTAATTAGCTAGTTCAGTTGGTAGAGTGTGCTTGTCTAACCTTTATGAATTCAAATCCAATGCCTGAATTCGAACCCCAGCACTCAGGAGATGAAGAAAAGAAGAACAGAAACTCAAGGACATCCTTAGCTACCTAGAGTTTGTGGTCAGCCTGGGCTACATAAGACCTTGTCTTGCCAGGCATTGGGGACGCACGCCTTTAATCCCAGCACTCAGCAGACAGAGGCAGGTAGAGATCTCTGAGTTTGAGGCCAGCCTACCTGCTCTACAGAGTGAGTTCTAGGACAGCCAAGGCTGCACAGAGAAACCCTGTCTTAATCATTAGCATCATCACCATCAACACCACACACAGGCTTCTTGGTGTGGCTTGTGATGATCAAGGAAGGATGCTCACCTGGACCCCAACCAAACCAAAGAAGCTTCTACCCAGAGGTCTTTGGGCCTGACTTCCTGGGGCCAGTTCTCCTTACTAAATAAGGAGGCCCCGGCATGCAGCTGGCTGGAAAGTTCAGTGCTGGGTTCTGATCAAACATTTTGACTGTGCCATCTTTTCCTCTCCCGGAAAGGAAAAGAAAAAAAAAGAGCAGACACGCCCATTTTGCAGACTGCACTTCAGAGAAGTTGAGACCATTCACCAGCAGGATTGCTCTGCAGTGCTGCAAAAGTCAGAAAGCCTGACTCAACTGGCTCTGGCTCAGGGAAGGAGGGAGCTCTGGAACTTTCTCAGCAGGGCACCCTTAAATCCTGAACAGACTCATTTGTCAAGCTGGAGCCAGGATGGTGTGCTGGCCATCTAACCCCAGCACCATAGCCTGGTTCACCTTGTCGTTAGTGGGGGCTGGCCTGGCACCAAGCCCCTGGGGGCGAAGGTCACCTTCCCGATCTCCAGTCCCCAGCTCTTCCCTCTGTGCCCAGCACGGTCCTCACCTCTGTTGCAGCTCCTCTTGTCAGGAGGGAGCCTGAGGGAGCTGAGCTATTGCCTTGGGAGGCCCTCCCACGGTAGCCAGAGTTATCCTGGTGTCTAGCTGCTTCTTAGCTTCTAAACAGAAGAGTACATCCTCCATGTCTCAAACTGCTCTCTTCTCCTCTCTAAAGCAAACAAGATTTCTATAGCAGCCAGCTACTATGATTTTCCAGGGCCCCTAGGAAGTCCCTTAAAGGCTTTTATTTCTGAAAAATCTACCATTAGGTAAGGTTTAATCATTCCTACATCAACATCGCAGATTTATTCTTGCTATATAGTCCAGGCTGGCCTCTAAATAAGCTATGTAGCCCAGGCTGGTCTTGAACCTAAGTGATCCTTCTGCCTTAGTCCCCTGCATGCCTAGCTAGCATAGTGGATGCTATTCTTTGACATTACACATTACAGAATTCTTTTTTTTTTTTCCCCCAGAGCTGAGGACTGAACTCAGGGCCTTACGCTTGCTCAGCAAGTGCTCTACCACTGAGCTAAATCCCCAACGCCACATTACAGAATTCTTGAGAGCAGGCTTTGTTATCATAAACACCATTTATTGTTTAACTATGTGTCCTGCATTTATTCAAGCCCCCCCATGAACACCTGTGTGTGTGTGTGTGTGTGTGTGTGTGTGTGTTTGTGTGCGTGCGTATGTGATGTGATGTTACTAGCCTTCAAAAGCTCCTCATGTATCATCTCATATAATTCTCATAGCTCCTGGGACAAGTCATTTTATTTTCCTTGTCTTACAGAGTAGGAAACTGAGGCCTGGAGAGGGTAGGAAGCCTGCCAAAAGTCAGGAGGTCTCGTTCCAGATCGTACACAGTCTGCCACGGTTTAGTATATTGACTGCGCAGAGCTGACGACTGTTGGGTACATCCACGCAAGCGCGCTCACCTACACCTCCATCCGCTGATGCGGGAGGCCGAGAGGATCGCCCCACTGCACAGAGGAGAATGGAAGTGGCTGGTGACTGACAGTTCCAGGATCTCATCCCAGCATTCCCATCTCAGGCTAGCTCAGCCTCATCGGAGACCAGAGTCGGCTCAGTAGGTCCCGGAGATGCACGCAGCACAGCGGACTGGAAGCTGGGAGCTCCAGGGAACAAACTTTACCTTCTTTCCTTCCTCTCGTCTCTTCTTCCAACCTTCTCTTCTCTCTCTTTCCACTCTGTCATTTAGTCACTGAGAACCCACTAAGGAAAAAGACCCAGGGAAACCAGAACAAACATCCCCCCCACCCCCAAAGATTCAACCGACCTTAAACAAGCTGGCCGTGTAGTTCAGTGGTAGAGCAATTGTCTAGGCTAGGCAAGGCTCTGGATTCCATCCCCCTGCCCAGCCTCTGTTTCTGTTTTTGAGTGTCTGGAGGTGGGCCCTGTGTTGAATGCCTGACTATTTAAAGCCTTTCACTTCTCCTCAGCCCAGCTGGGGATAAACTGACCCAAGATCAACCCAAGAACAATTCCAGCCTTACTTCAGACCTGAGTCTCTCACCACCAGGCTGGAGATGCAGAGAGAGCCGGGGCGGTCTTTTTGGGTTGTTGGTCCGTGCTGCACACACACACACACACACACACACACACACACACACACACACACACA
>JADRCD010211939.1:0-20911 GCA_019843815.1 Montemys delectorum | reverse complement strand
CTCCTCCTCCTCCTCCTCCTCCTCCTCCTCCTCCTCCTCCTCCTCCTGCTGCTGCTTCTTCTTCTTCTTCTTCTTCTTCTTCTTCTTCTTCTTCTTCTTCTTCTTCTTCTTCTTCTTCTTCTTCTTCTTCTTTCCTTCTCTTCTCCTTTCTTCCTCCTCCTCCTCCTTCTCTTCCTTCTCCTTTCTCTTCATTATCATCATCATCACCATCATCATCATCATCATCATCATCATCATCATCATCATCATTTCCTTCTCCTTCTCTTCCTCCTCCTCCTTCCTCTTACTTTCCATGAGAGAAACTAACTCTAAAGAAACAATTTTTTATTTTAAGTAAGCAAGCCCTCCACTACTGAGTTGAGCCCTCCCTCCCTCCACTCAAACTTGGCTTCTTCAACTACTTGGCAAGAAGTTGACAGAGGTGGGACTGGAACCCAGAGGGACCTAACTCCTGAATTATTGAACGAGTATTGCACATCTCGCCTCTGAGGTCAGGAAGTAGAGAGGTTCTGCCCACAAAACCCAAGCCCATTCAGCCTCTACCCCCATCCTTTGCTTTGGGGTGGCCTTGGAGAGAATTCACAGTTCAGAACACCCACTATTTATTCTACACAAGAGGCTCAGGACTGTCATTTCTTTAGTAGACAGGAACTGAAGGTGTTGGGAAAGCCAGCAGGCCTCCCTGATGAGGGCCAGACCTGTGCTGTCCAGTGGGATTGTGTCTCTTTCCACATTCTTCCTTCCACAATTGGTCCCTGTTCTGTCAGGATTCCCCAACCTGCTACACACACATCATACACAAACACACACACACACACACACACACACACACATACACACATGCATGCACACCGTCTTCTACTAACCATCCTTCTGACCAGGTAAGACTGTAGTTCTATGCTAGCCAATCACCCACAATTGCAGACAACTTTAAATGAATCAGCCGAGACTCTAGAATTTACATTTAATTTAGTTTAATTTAATTTACATGTAAATTATTAAAAAAAAATGCTATGCAGCCAGGCATGGTGGCATGTGCCTTCAGTTTCAGGAGGTTGAATTGAGAGGTTTGCTGCAATTTCTTGGTGTGTATAGTGAGTTCCAAGACAGACAGGGATACAACATGAGACTCATTCTTAAAAAAATTGAACAAACAAAAAAAAGTGACATACAATTCAATTATTGGAAACTTTTATTACCTTTGACAAACTTAGGCGTATATATCTTTTTTTTCATGACTTTCCTTTTTTTTTTTTTTTTTTTTTTTTTTTTTTTTTTTTTTTTTTTTTTTGGTTTTTCCAGACAGGGTTTCTCTGTATAGCCCTGGCTGTCCTAGAACTCACTCTGTAGACCAGGCTGGCCTTGAACTCAGAAATCCACCTGCCTCTGCCTCCCAAGTGCTGGGATTAAAGGCATGTGCCACCACCACCCGGCTGACTTTCCTTTTTTTAATGATGCATTTTGTGTATGCCTGTATGTATGTCTGCCTTGTGAGTGCAATACTCTCAGTGGCCACAAGGGGCAGTGGAGCCCTTAGAGCTGATTACCAGTGGTTATGGTTAGGAACCCCACAATGCCAGTACCTGGCATTGAAATTGGAAAAGCAACCAATGCTCTTAACCATGGTCTGCACCATCTCTTCCAGACCCTTCACTTTTCTGTTTTTTGTTTGTTTGAGACAAGGTTTCATGTAATCCAGGCTGGCCTCAAACTCATGATCCTTCTGTCTCTACCTCCTGCAGGGATGACATGCCATCATGCCCAGCTGTTTTTCTGTGGAGCCCTGGCTTGTCCTGGAACACACTGTATAGACCATTCTGGCCTCAAACTCAGAGATCTGCCTACCCCTGGCTCCTGAGTGCTGGAATTAAAGGCCTGCCTCAGCATGACCAGGCTGAATCTATTTTTTTTTTAAACTATAATTCTAAAATTATGTTCTAATTTATTTAAGTTCTAAATAAGAATTTTTATATGTTTGTTGTTTGTTTGTTTATATTTATAGACTGTATTTTAGTATGTAGCTCAGGCTGTCCTGAAATTCAATATCCTCTTGCCTTGGCTTCCTGTGAACTGGGATTATAGGTAAGCCCAGTTTCAGATTCTCTTTTTAGAAAATTTTAGCAAGTGTTGTTAAGCATGAAATAGGCACCATACTAAAAAAGTCTTAATTAATCTAAGAAAATGTAAATGCTCTCATTAATGCATATTTTAAAAGATTTACTTATTTTCTTTATGTATGTGAGTACACTGTCCGTCTTCAGACACACCAGAAGAAGGCATCGGATCCCATTACAGATGGCTGTGAGCCACCATGTGGTTGCTGGGAATTAAACTCAGAACCTCAAGAAGAACAGCCAGTGCTCTTGATCACTGAGCCATCTCTCCAGCCCCTTTGTTAATGTTTTTTATTGACCCATGGTGACATAGTACTGGTTGTATATCATCAAAGTTAATTTTACCTGAGCCAGGTAGAGGTAAGAGGAGTACCATGAATAGAAGGAGACCCTGTCTCAAGCAAATGAATTAATCTCACTTGATTCTACACTTAAGTGTGGCCACTAGAAAAGAAGTTTAATTACATATATGGCTCGCATTATATTTCGATTGGATGGGACCTTCCTAGAAGGTAAGCATTTATGGTCAAATCTTGGCTCTGTGTGTCCTTAAGTTATGTAGCCAGCTTCTGGTCTGGGTGTGTGGGGGAAAGGGGGAGATGACACAGGAACAGGTGTTTCCTCCCTGGCAGGGATGCTTAGAGGGGACAAGGTTTGTGGAGAGTCCTCCTGGTGCCTGGCACGCAGTAAGTGCTCAGGGAAAAAAACGATTTTAGTTGTGATTTTACCAGGATGCTTGAAAGTGCAGTTCAGCCAGGCAGTGGTGGTGCACGCCTTTAATCCCAGCACTTGGGAGGCAGAGGCAGGAGGATTTCTGAGTTCGAGGCCAGCCTGGTCTACAGAGTGAGTTCTAGGACAGCCAGGGCTAAACAGAGAAACCCTGTCTCGAAAAACCAAACCAAACCAAACCAAACCAAACCAAACAAAAGGCAAAAAAAAAAAAAAAAGTACATTTCAGTGGATCTCAACAGTATCTCCCCAGCCTGCTGTGCGTGCGTGCGTGCGTGCGTGCGCATGTATATGTGTGTGTGTTGAGGGAGGCCCTGGGGATTTGGTGAAGAACAAGCTCAATAACGTCTTAATTTTCAGGATACTCTCACTCTCCTGTATGAAGGACAGCCGTTGCTAAAAAACAAAGAAACAAACAAAAAAATCCAGGCTAAGGCAGGTGGAGAGACAGAGAAATGGGGAAGCTTTAGCTGGGGGTGGCCAGGGAGCACTTCTCCGGGGACAGAACCGTTGAGCTTCACCTGATGGTTCTGGGGGATAGCCAGGCGCAGCTCTGAGGGAGAGGTGTCCAGGCAGCATGAACAGTGAGGCTACTACCAAAGGCTCCAAAGGTAATCCAGTCAGCCAAGCACCGACTGCATATGCTCCACAGACCTCTGTCCTCTTCAACGTCATTTTCTTTCTTCGCACCTAGCACTACTGGCCCATGCATGGTCCCCCACTTCCTCGAAACCTTGTCAAACAGCTCCAGGATGATCCGTTTCGCATCCAGCCCCTTCCAGCTGCCCACCTGGTCCTCCCCTCCCTTGCTTCCTGCTCTCTCCCGGGAAGTTTTCCTCGAAGCTGGCTCTCCCTGCTCATCGCCGGCTGAGATTCTTCTAGAAGACTGTTTTGCTCTCCATCACCGGGCGCCCGCCCCTCCCCCATTCCTTTTCCTCTTTCTAGGTCAGTCCTGCCTCTCCAACCCTCTCGCCCCATCTCCTCTACCCCCCTCCAGTGCTGGGCTAAGCTATTCAAGGAGACCTAAGGCTTGCCACCGCCCAACTCTGGGGACTCTGAGAGGCGTGTCTGCCTAAGCAGAGTGGAAAATCCCTTCCTGGGGGAAGGGCCGCGGTAATTTCTTCTTCGGGAATTCTTTCCCCGACTTGGACTCCCCGCCTCCCCCAAGAAAGCAGTCAAGCATTTTTGCCCAGTGGCCTTTGAGGTGGCTCTAGCTCTGCTTGCCACCTCCACTCCAGACTGGGATCTTGGGGGTGGGAGTGGTGGGGCGCGGGGGACAAGCGGGGGAGGGGAGGAGGAACAGCCAGGGCAGCTGGCAGAGTCACTTTGAGATGTCATCCATCCGTCCTGTACATTCAGAAGTGATGAAACGGGATAATGACGAAATCGCCGCACAAGCCACAGGTCACCCCTCTGCGGGTCCAGGCCCCATCTCTGGCAGTGTTTCTTGGTTTTCCTCACCTGTAAAATAGAGATAACAGTTGCAGCAACAGCCTTGTAGGGCCGATGATGTAATTTGACTATAAAGTGGTTGGTAAATATGAGCGATCTGGCCTCCGCAACCTGTGCTTGCTTCGTCACTCCACGGTTGGCAGAATGCCCAGTTCCCAGTCTCTGTCTCCATGGCTCCTGTCCCTCAGCTCCCTGTAGATTGTGTCCCTAGCACTTCTCTTCTTGTAATTGTTTTGAAACAAGTGCTGCCCAGGCTGACCTGGAATCCCTGGCTCAAGCTATCCTCCTGCCTCAGCCTTCTGAATAGCTGCCATTTTGTTTTTTGGTGTTGTTTTATGCAGGATCGCACTGCGGGCCTGGAACTCACTAGGTAGACAAGGGTGGAATCAAGTTCACAGAGATCTGCCTTCCTCTGTCACCTGAGTCTTTGGATTAAGTCCTGAGTTCAATTCCCATCAACCACATGGTGGCTCACAACCATCTGTAATGGATTCTGATGCCCCCTTCTGGTGTGTCTGAAGAAAGCTATGGTGTACTCATAAATGAAATAAATAAATATATTTTTTAAAGATTTATTTTATTTATTTTATGTGTATGAGTACACTGTAGCTATACAGATGGCTGTGAGCCATCATGTATGTGTTTGCTGGGAATTGAACTCAGGACCTCTGCGGGTCCGGCTCCCTCTGGCCCCACTTGTTCCGGCGTAATACACTGTAGCTGTCTTCAGATGCACCAGAAGAGGGCGTCAGATCTCATTACAGATGGTTGTGAGCCACCATGTGGTTGCCAGGATTTGAACTCAGGACCTTCAGAAGACCAGTCAGTGCTCTTACCCGATGAGCCATCTCGCCAACCCCAATAAATAAACCTTTAAAATAAATAAATAAATAAATAAAATGTCTGTTTACTTTTATTTTATTCTGCTGAGAATGGCCCACGTGCTTGTGTCTGAATGCCAGGCAAATACTTACCATTGAGTTATACCTTCAGCCCTTGGTTAGTTTGAAGGCTGGGCCTGGGGCTATGTAACCCAGGGTGGCCTTGAATTTGAAATCCTCCTGCCTCTGCTTCCCAAGTATGGGGGATACAGGTATGTGCCATCATGACTCATTCAAGTGGCTGTCATTTAGATTGTGGCAAAGTCTAATCTGTCTTATCATTTTGGTACACATAGGTAATTAAGCAACCACTCACCCATTTTTTAAAAAAAAGGTATTATCATCATCATCATCATCATCATCATCATCATCAACATCAACCCAAGATCAAGCAGGACAATCTGTCCTTCTGTTTTCTTTTTCTTTTCTTTCCTTTTTCTTTTTTCTTTTTGGGACAGGGTTTCTCTGTGTAGCCCTGGCTGTCCTGGAACTCACTCTGTAGACCAGGCTGGCCTCGAACTCAGAAATGCGTCTGCTTCTGCCTCCCAAGTGCTGGGATTAAAGGTGTGCACGGCCACTGCCCGGCTGTCCTTCTGTTTTCATCTAAGAGTTTTATACAGTTAGCCTTTTCTCTTTGGGCCTATAGTCTACTTTGAGTTAAAATTTTGTTTGTTTGTTTGTTTGTCTGTTAGTTTGTTTTTGAGATAAATTTTCTCTGTGTTGCCCTAGCTGTCCTCGAACTCCTGCCCTTGCTGGTGGTGGGATAAGAGTGGTGTGTTTGTTTTGTTTGAGACAATGTCTCAAGTATCCTGGGCTTTATAGGCCAGGATGGCTTCCTTGAACTCTTGATTTTCTTACCTGTCTGTCCCAAGTGCTGGGGTTAAGTTTGTATTCTTAAAACAAGGGAGGGGGGCTAATTATTTTTTTTAATTATATATGCATGTCTCAGTATGGACATACGCATAAGTGCAGGTGCTTGAGGAAGCCAGAGTCGCAGAATCCCTCTGTAGGTGGAGTTACAGCCAGTTGCGTTGTAGGTGCTGGGAATTGAACTTGGGTCCTCCGAAAGAGCAGTACTTATTCCTAACCTGTGAGCCCTCTCTCCGGCTTAGTTTATAAACGTGTAATCACTCGACACTTTTGGAATATTTTTATTTAGGCACTTAGGCATAGAGAGAGTCAGGGTGTAGAAGATTGTCTCCTTGTGCCCTGACCTATCAGTTTGCCTGTAAATGTGTATGTGTGAAGGAAATGGGGTTGGGGGACAGGGATGACTCTCCTCCCTTTGTCTTTCTCAGGAAGCTCCCCACAGATCAATTCTACATAGGTGAGTAAGCAGCGAGATTCCTAAAGGCGAGACATTCCATCTTCACAGCTGCCGCCATGTGGCCACAGGCTGCCCACATGTCTTCATGAGCCAGGCTGACTGACGTGGGAATAGAGACTCCTTATCTGGTGCCCAGTAGAAGAGTCTCTGATTGAGTGTCCTGCTGTCTGCCTTGTGACTGTCATAAAAATCCCTCATTTGGAGATTTTCTTAAAAATTAATTAATGTGTTTAATGTATATGAGTACACTGTAGCTGTCTTCAGACACAGCAGGAGAGCGAATTGGGCCGGCCACTAGTGGAGCACGCCTTTAATCCCAGCACTTGGGAGGCGGAGGCAGGTGGATTTCTGAGTTCGAGGCCAGCCTGGTCTACAGAGTGAGTT
Source organism: Montemys delectorum (assembly GCA_019843815.1). NCBI lineage: Eukaryota > Metazoa > Chordata > Mammalia > Rodentia > Muridae > Montemys > Montemys delectorum. The sequence goes on along the minus strand of JADRCD010211939.1, from coordinate 14,024 downwards.
CCAGGACAGCCAGGGCTACACAGAGAAACCCTGTCCCAACAAAAACCAAAAAAAAAAAAAAAGAAAGAAAGTAAATAAGACACTCAACACCAAAAGACCACAAAAGCCAACACCTTACTGCTATTATTTATATTTTTTCGTTTTTTCGAGACAGAGTTTCTCTGTGTAACCTTGGCTGTCCTGGTACTCACTCTGTAGACCAGGCTGGCCTCGAACTCAGAAATCCTCCTGCCTCTGCCTCCCAAGTGCTGGAATCAAAGGCGTGCACCACCACCGCCCGGCTGTTTTTTGTTTTCAAGGCAGGGTTTCTCTGTGCAGCCCTGGCTGTCCTGGAACTCACTCTGTAGACCAGACTGGCCTCAAACTCAGAGATCTGCCTGCCTCTGCCTCCCAAGTACTGAGATTAAAAGGTATGGGCCACCACTGCCCAGCTTCAAACACAATTTATTTAAGCCTCTTTACATTTATTTTTATTGTGTGTGCATTGGTGTATTGTGCATGTGTGAATGTGCGTATAACATGTGTTGTGAGGGTGTCAGATCCTGGGGTTAAACAGTTGTGAGCTGCCATACGGGTGCTGGGATTTGAACCTGGGTCCTCATCTCTCTAGCCCCTTAAGACTGTTTTGTTTTGTTTTGTTTTGTTTTGTTTTCAAATATTGACATTTGAGAAGATGTAAGAGGAAAACAAGAGCATCGAGCCAAGGAGTCCCCACGGAGTGGAAGGGGCCTTGTTCTACAACTAGCCCCAGGACTGCTCAAACCCAGAGCTGGTTTTTTCTCTGCCCACAGTGGAGCCCAGTGACATCCTCTTCAGAGTCATCTCCCAATATTATCACCTCTTTACAGACCACAAAGATCAAGTGACTTGTTCTCATTTATCCGCTACAAAGTGTCTGAGGGAGGATCTGAACCCAGAGCTCATCAATTCTAAATGGTGCAGCTCTGGCCACAGAGGACATACTTCCTGCAAGACCTCTGGGGCTGGGAATTAGGCTCAGCTAGTAAAGCAGTGCCTAGCATGGGTCAGGCTCCGGGTTCAGTCCTCTGCATGGTACTGTTTCCCCAAGCTGTCCTGTATGTGGGCATATAGAACAATTAAGCCCCTCTACACTTTCTCCTGACAAGGCTGGAAGGCCTAGTGTTCCCTGAGCCTAGAGAGAGAGTGGGTATTTGAGGATTCTGACACTATACACCAGAGGAACCCACGGGGGGGGGGGGGGGGCCGGGAGCAGATATAATGACGTCTAGGACTGCCAAGATTTCAACACGGTCATTGTGACAGATGCAGGTGGGGAAGGCAGAGGAGAGCCCTGAAAGGCCCATACCTTTCTCTGGGCTTTAAGGGAAAGACTGAGGGCCCCGTGCCCCTGGCAGAGGTTACTAGAGAGAGCAGAGTCTGCTGCTGAGCCGGCTTTTAGAGGGCAGTCATCTTGGTCACACTGGTTCTAAGAAAGCAGTTCTCCCTCCTCCCTCCATCGGACCAGCTTTGAATGGAAGGGCCCACACTCAGGCCTGGTGGTACCAAGGCAGGGGAAGGGCTGGCCGAGGCTTTCCTGGCTTCTGCTTCAGGTCAGGAACACAGAAGAGCGAGCGATGTCATAGCCTCAGTTTCATGAACAGCACTCATAAGCTAAAGGGGAAGGCCGGGCTACGCACTCACAGTGAGTGAGCATGGGTCAGCCTTTGTCTGAGATGGCCATTCTTCATGCATAAGACATTACAGAACACCCCTGCCCAATCTACCCCTCCCAGGGTGGCTACTAAGAGGGATCCTAAGATCGGTGAGGCTGTCTGTATCCTCTCTCCTCTCTCTCTCTCTCTCTCTCCCTCTACCTCTCCTTGGTTTATTTTATTTTACTTTATTTTTGAGAGGAGCAGAATCTATGTCATTATAGCTGGTCTCAAACTCATCTAAACTAGCCCAGGCAAGTCTGGAATTGACTCTACAGCCCAGGCTGGCTTCAAACTCACTATATAGATTGAATTCACGGCCATGCCCCTGCCTTGGCCTCTCAAGTACTGGGATTCCGGTTGTACAGTGACTGTCACACCTGGCTTCTAACTCAGGTTCACTCACTTCAGGGGGAATAAGTTCTGATGGTTCTAGGAAAGAGAAGTGGGTCTCCTGGGGCTACCCCAAAAGGTCAGGCCCTGGATAGAATCCCTGAGGAAAACACAGATGTTTTTAGTTTCTGCCTTCAGCTCAAACTGGAAGGATCTGGTTTTCCTCTGTGGTTGGTGGGAGATGTGGAGATAAATCTAGGGTCTTTTACACACAGCAATCGACATCCCCAGCCTGAGGCAACTGTTTTAACTGAGCCCTCCAAAGGGAAAGAACCGGTTTACAGTCTTGGGGCACACAAAGCCAGTCTGGGGTCAGGAAGGGAGACAAAGGAAGCAGCCATTCTCCAAAAGCCACTCAGTGTGGGTGGACTCTGGAGCCGGGGAGAAGTGAGGAGGGCCTGAGCTGCCTTGGCCCAACTTCAACATTTCTGATAAGGAACTCCACACCAGCCTTTCATCTGAGTGGATCTTTTCTCTGGGAAGGAAGTCAAGGGTCAACCTAGTCATCCCTCTGCCTTTGCATGTATGAGTCTCTGCTCCTGCCTGGGCCACATCTCCTTGCCTAGGGAGAGAGGTTTGAGCTGAATTGTCTTTTTCAAAGGTCTTTTAACCTTTTTTATACCCATACCCTGGACTGGGTACCACCTTAATCTAGACTTTTCCTGAGAGAAAAGGCCTTAGGCTAAGGAGACTGGGCCTTCTCACCTGGAGAGCTAGGTAACCCTCCTTCAGGAGAGGCTTGGGACTTCCAGGGAGGTCTGACTCATAATCTTTCACCTTCGGGTGCTTTCCAGCACATTCTCCTAGCAGCTCCAGTCAGCAGAGCTAAGGGAACCAGGGTTCTTGTCTCTGATGGCAGTTACCAGACTGCCAAGTAGTCCAGGAAGGGGTCAGGAGGACGTACACAAGTGGCCTCTGAAATCTGATGAAACTTGTCTTGACCAGCAAGCCCCACCCAGCCCTCTCCTTTTTAATTCATGGCGCGCGTGGATGAGACTCGAGTGTTTTAACAAACATGTTTATTAGAAAAGTAAAAATATTGCATAGGCCTTAATACTTGAACATCAAGTGTATTCATGAACCGTATCTTCGTGTAAACAGTTCTAGATGGAAGACCCAGGTGGCGCTCCTCTGGGAGGGGGGGGAGAGGGTTCCAGCCCCCCCACCCCCACCCCCATCCCATCCCCTCACAGTTCAAATCCTCCAGTACATGGGCACCGGGATGGGCTGGATGCAGCTCCCAGGTGTTACTTTGTTTCAAGTGTCGAAGATCCCAAATGATCCTAACACCCACCCCCTTCCTACTCTTACATTCATGCAGTCTGTAAGATAGCTGCCTCCAACAGGTCAGTAGTGAAAGCTCCGATCCCCCCACCCCACCCCCACCCCCACCCCCAAAATCAAACAAAATACAAAACAAACGACAAACACACTTGGTCCTTTCCCACCAGGGGAAACCCCAAACTGCGGCGGAGACCCCCCCCCCGCCCCCCCCCCCCCCCCCCCCCCCCAGCACACAGCCCGGGCAGAGAGGCCAGTGCAGACCAGCTGCCCTTCTGGCTCTGGCCCACAACTTGCTGTTGTAACTTGTCAGTAATACAAAGAAAAATAATACGGTACATGCCACATACACATCCAGCCAGAAGCCTGTGTGGCTCCTAAGCCTTTGTTTCATGCTACAGTACTGAGGGGGCATGTGCCCCAACAGGGAAGCCAACCTGCATACAACCTTAAGACTCCCTGGACACTTCCTTCTCCCACCTGGCCCGGCGCCCCTCAGGTGGCTATTGTCAGTTTTCTAACACAGCGGGACAGGGACAGTCCTTCGGTCCTTGCCTGCAGGGTCTCCACCACAGAAATTCCTTCTTTTCACCTTGGGGTGGGGGTGGGGGGGCAGTGCGGACCCCCCTTCCCCCTCCCCCAGGACGTAGTTCAACACTCTTCAATGAGCAGCTGCTCGGAGCTGTAGAGTTTCTTCTTGATGACTCTGAAGCCGGTGCTCAGCGTCAGGGACTGGCTGTAACCAGGGACCAAGGAAGAGTTGGCAGAACTTAATAGCCCCTGGATCTTGGGCCAGAGGCGAGAGTCCAGGCGCAGCACCAGGGTCAACTGAAAGGTGGGCACTAGGCTGGGGTCGAGGGCCAGCTGAGCCACGCTATGGCAGCTCTTGCCTTGCTCCACACAGACGTCCAGCAGTGCCCCCCGCAGGCCGCAAGGCTCGCTGTACGCCAGGCGCAGGAGTTCCTTGCCCACCTGGCTCACCAGCTGGCTCGGCATCAGCAGGCGGGCAGGGCGCCGCGAGCCCAATCGCGCCTGGGACAGGCTCTCCTGCAGCAGCTGCATCAGGTTGGCACACAGGTGCTCATCCTCGGGGTCACTGAGCAGCTCAAAGTCGGGCAGAGACACCCCATCCAGGTATGAGGAGTCTGGATAGAGAGGACACAGGGAAAGGTATTAGAGCGCCTTCCCCAGGAGCTGGACGGGCGGGGGAGGTGCAGTTTTGCTAAGCAAACCGCGTTCCTTCCCACTCTGTGCCTCAGTTTCCGCCCCGCATTGGTGCCTTCTAACCCTGGGGTAATCTGGTTTTTCGTGCTGGGGTGGAAAGCCAAGGTGGCTTTTGATCGGTTCAGCTTGCTTCGTCCCCACCTCCCGGGACCCTCCCCCATACCCCGCGAGTCCAATTCGGCACCGTCTCAGGGCTCACCTTCCTCCGGCCCGAAGCCACTGTTGCTGCTGTCCAGGGACTCGCAGTCCGAGCTCTCCAGGCTCGCGCAGCGGTCAAGGCCCTCTTCTCTGGCCGCAGACCCCCAGGCGGAGCGCGGCGGCCGATCAGCGGCCGGAGTTCGGGACGAGGACGAAGAGGAAGAGGAGGACGAGAAACGATCCCAGAGGCTAGGCATGGCGGGGTCAGACGCCAGGACGCTGGCTGCTGAGGTTCGGATGAAGGCTCACAGAAGCCGCTGAAAGACAAGAGAGACAAGGATTTGGCGTCAGGGTCGGCGTTGCACGGGATTTGAGGGCTCTGGGGCCTCAACAGCCGAGGTCGCTCCCGGACGAGATGTGCACCCCGGGGAGGGACACTCACCAGCTAGCGCGGTCAGCGGAGATTGCGGACCAGAGCGCTCTTGATTCTCGAAGGGTGAGCGAACTGGTGCCAACCCCCGATCGCTGCCCGGACCTGTCCCTTAGAACCCTCTCGCACCTCCCCCCTGCCTGCTGCGATCCCCAGCACCAGCGAGCAGCAGCCTATAAGCGCTCTCGCGGCGAGGCCGCGCCCCCTCCAGGTCGCAGCCCAATCGAGACCCGGGAGTGTGGCCCACCTCAGCCAATAGGCACCCGGCGCACGTTCGCAACGTTCTCTCCTGCCTGGTGACAGCGGCCTGGCCCCGCCCCCGCGGAGCCCCAGAACGCTCGCGGCCGAACCCCTCTCCCCCTCGCCTTAGCCTCGGCCACACCCCCTTTCTGGAAAGGATCCGAGGCGGCTTTCAGCAGCTGCCAAGGTCCCTGAGGGCGCTCGCGGCAGGGGAGGATCAAGGAAAGACTTGTTTATTATAGGGTCGCGTTGCTGGGGGGGCGGGGAGGGGACAGCCCGTGACTGCACCGGGACGGAGAGTTGGGGGACCCGGTGCGGCGTTGAGCTGGGGAGAACGGTACCCCCAGGTTCTGGGAGCCCATGGGCAAAGGACGCTACCGTGCGCACAACTGGATGCCCGTGGGACCGTGGCGCGGCGGTAGACGTTACTCCGTTGTCCCATGAGCATCGGTCTCACGCTGTCTTTGCTGGCGACACGCGATGCACTTTTGGTAATAGGTCCAAAGACACGGCAACTCTCAGGGCCATCGGCTCCCACGTTTCCCCATCAGTGTTCCTGTTACTCTACAGTCCCGAGGGAGCAGGGTGTGGGTTCAGGAGGACATCAGTGCTCGCCAAGACGATGTTGTCCTCTAGCAGAGGGTTTGGGTAGGAGTGAGAGAGTTCACGGACTCCGATTCATAGCGCCTGGTCCAGGGCCAGGGAACAAGGGCTCACATCAAACTGACACAGGGACCCTCCCGCAGGCCTTAGTAAGGACTGCAGGGCCAGTGCCTCCCAAACCCACTGCGGCAGAGCCCCTGGCGTCCGCCGGGTCCTAGAACCCCTCTCATGCTTTGTGTTAAGGGGGAAAAACGGGGACCCCTCTCATGCTTTGTGTTAGGGGGAAAACAGGGTGTGGGGGGGCGGGGGGAGCAGGAGAATTCAATTCAATGGAACCCAGGACCGAGGTCTTTGGAAAAGTCCAAATGCAATAGCCATCAGGGGTTTCATCATTCATGCGAGGCAACAGGAAATCTAGCCTGGCAGCGATGCTCGAGGGCTGATAGCGACTGTTTGGGGTGGGAGGAGATTCAGACGGACTAGACCTGTTTGTTTGTTTGTTTTTAAAGCTTTATTAATGTAGGACACTGGGACCCTGATGGAAGCAAAGGCCAAACTTACATCAGACACTCTGGCCCGGCGGGCAGGAACCAAACCAGATCAGACAGGCAAGCATCGCATTGCTACAGGGCAGGTTTGCTTCTGACACGTGACACTTGCCAGGGAAGTCAGGCCACTGTCCTTTTCAGCCCCACCCCCACTGCCCAATTTCATCTTTTTGACGGAGTCTCATGGCTGGCTGGCCTGGAACTCCCAGAGATTCTCCTGCCTTTGCCTTCCTAGTGCCGGGATGAAAGGCGTGAGCCACCGCAGCATAGCTCCTATCACCGATATTTTTAAAATTAAAATTAAAAGCCTGACTTTTAGAAGAGCCAGGTCTTAGAACTGCAAAAGGATCGGAATCCAAGGTCTCCCACACGCACTCTCATTTTACAGGTGGGAGACTCACTCCTTAGAACACATTTATGAACATCTCCCCCTCCCCCGAGGGGGTGGGGTGGGGGTGGGGTGGGGTAGGCTCAGATCAGGAGACACAGTTAAAGACAGCTGCAGAATAGAGGGCCGTGCTTGCCTCTGGAGCGTTCTTTCCTGACATTTAGACTTGCCACTTGCTAGGAGACATCGGATAGAGTGGTAAGATGAAATGCTTCCGCAAGAGCAGGTGACATCATCCTGTAATGCCTTTCACAGAGGTGGAGAAGGTTGGGGGCTCTGTGTGAGTGCCATCTTCCTACTGCCAGGGAGAAAGGAGAAAAAACAAAAATCAATTGACCAGCAGGGCACCGGGTCCTCCAACTAGGCTGAGCCTGTCGAGCATAGACTATGGACACGGGTTCTGTCACCATTTATTTTTTGCACTTTAGGGATGAATCCAGTGCTTCAGGCAAGCTAGGTACAGCTCTGCTTCTAAGTGACTACATCCCAGCCTCCCTCTCCCTCCTCCCTCTCCTTCCTCCTTCTCCTTCCTCCCTCTCCCTCCTCCCTCTCCTCTTCCTTTATTCTTTTTGATAGAAAAAAAAAGTACTTCAGAGAAATATGGCATATTGACCCAAGAAAAATAGTCTTTTTTGTTTGTTTGTTTTCGAGACATTTTCTCTGTGTATCCCTGGATGTCCTGGAACTCATTCTGTAGACCAGGCTGGCCTCGAACTCAGAAATCCACCTGCCTCTGCCTCCCAAGTGCTGAGATTAAAGGTGTGTGAAATAGTCTTTCTTTAAAGTGGACGGTAATAAACAAAAGAACCCCTGACCAATTTGGATAAGTTTGGAAAGGAAAAGGGGTTTATTGGAATCACCCATTTATCCAACAGACACAATCATGGGCTATGAAAGCCACCCCCCCTTTTCATTTAGTGTTATTTATTTATTTATTTAGTTTGTTTTTTCGAGACAGAGTTTCTCTGTGTAGCCCTGGCTGTCCTGGAACTCTGTAGAGCAGGCTGGCCTCTAACTCAGAAATCCACCTGCCTCTGCCTCTCGAGTGCTGGGATTAAAGGCATGCACCATCACTGCCAAGTGTGTCTTTATTTTTTGAGACAGGTCTCATGTATCCCAGGCTGGCCTATAACTCGATATGATCTCTGAATTTTGCCCAGGGCTGATATTACAGGCATGCATGGTAGACCCTGGTTTGTGCTATACTAGGGATCAGATTGAACCCAGTGTTTTCTGCAGACTAGGCAAGCACTCTAACTGAGCAGCATGCCTTAGCCTCAGTCAGTGTTTCTTTCTGTTAATAAAACAGCTTCCCTTGAAGATCTCTGAGTTTGAAGCCAGCCTAGTCTACAGAGCAATTCCATGACAGCCAAGGCTACACAAACCCTATCTTGAAAATTGACTAATTAAAAAATAATAAAATAAATAAAATAAAATTTAAAAATAAACAATCCAAACCAAAAACCCCATTTTCCCTCAGAAGGGAAAGGGTTGTGCTCATAGGCACTGGATAATTTTTTTTTGGTTTTTCGAGACAGGATTTCTCTGTATAGCCCTGGCTGTCCTGGAACTCACTCTGTACACCAGGCTGGCCTTGAACTCAGAAATCTGCCTGCCTCTGCCTTCCAAGTGCTGAGATTAAAGGCATGCCCCACCACTGCCCCACTGCCTGGCAGGCACTGGATAATTTTGTAGGTTTTTTTTTTTTTTTTTTTCCTATCCCAGAGAAATCTATCCAGGGGTTATATTGGTGGAGACAGTACCAGCCCAACACACATGAAGCTCTGGGTTCCCCGCAAGGAAAAACCCCACAGAAATCAGGTGTGTGGCACACACATACTCTGAGCACTGGGAGGGAGAAGCAGGAAGATCAGACACTGAGGTTCACATGAGATCACACAGAGAATGTAAGACCTTGTCTTTAAAAAAACTTCAGGGTTGGAGGGTTGACTCAGCTGTGCCAAGTGTTTAACTGGCTTACAGAGGACCCAAGTTCTGTCCCCAGCACCCATGTTTGGCAGCTCACAACTCCAGCTCCGGGGACATCTGATGATGTCCACGGGAGTTTTAACATAATAAAAGTACATTTTCCAAATTTTCCAATTGTCCTTTTCCATGTATTTTATTTGTAGGGTGTGGGTGTTGGGTTGTGCGTGGAGGTCGGAGGGCCACATGTGGAAGTCCTCATCTTCTTCCACGATGTGTGTTCCAGAGATAGCAGTAAGCCTGCTTGCCCACTAAGCCATCTCAGCAGCCCCAGAAACCATCCTTGGCTTGCTTGGTTCAGCCATCTCAGCAGCCCCAGAAACCATCCTTGGCTTGCTTGGTTCAGCCATTTGTTTTGCACCAGGGTTTGAACCCTGGGTCTCACACATGCTAGGCAAATGCTCTTGCATTGAACTATAGTATCAGTTATAAATCTCTCTCTCTCTCTCTCTCTCTCTCTCTCTCTCTCTCTCTCACACACACACACACACACACACACACACACACACACACATATACACACTCTCCCCTCTCCCACAAGTGATGAAAAACGGCCATGGAACCTAGCCCTGGTGATGTTTTCCAGACTAGGAGAGGGGATAAAAGACCACCTTAGAAGGAGAGCAAACCAAGGCCAGGAGTGAAGGAAGGGCTTGCTTTACTGTGTAATACCTGCTTGATATGACATGGTACAACACCTATTCATTACCCATTTTAAAAAAAAATGGAGAAACCTTGTCTCAAAAAAACCAAACCAAATCAAACCAAAACAACAACAACAAAAAAAATGGAGGTAGAAATGGGAGGGTTTCCTGACCATTGGCTTCTCTGAGGAACTGGAGTGACCTCTCCCCCTAGGGAAAGGGACAGCCTGTGAATCAAGACCCCTCAGAGGCCATAGCTTTGCATTTGGTATTCAATTCTCCGTCTCCAGTGCCTGTGGCTAAGGCTGGCTGCCTGTGGGCTTGCCTGGACGAGCTTTCCCTGAACCCCCAGACCAACCCTTAGGCCCCTCCCTCCCTTCCTTCTTCCCACCTGAGAGCCTGAGGACAAATGCTCCGTCCATCTTAATATCCTTTAGCCAGGCCTGTGCTAGCCCCAGAGGAGAGTCCCAGGAAGATGCCCTCTGACTGACTGAATGCTTGGATGGATCAGTGGACAGCTACATGAAGCAGAAAGATAGCATTCCCACATCTACACCGATGTCTAGCTGGAATTCCAGGTTCTGGCCAGGCGTACAGAGTGGCTCTTCAGAGGACTTCCAGGCTACATCTCTAGCCCCTTACAGCTAGGCACAGAGCAGAATATTCTCCTTCTTCTGCTGCGAGGCTGGAAGCGCCACTCAAGGACAGCCCAGTTCTTCCAGAAGAAACCCAGCATCCTAGGCAACAGGCAACCAATCAACCTCCGCCCAGAGAGCCGATCTAGGGAATCTTGAAAAGCAATATTTTTTTCCTTGAAGTATCTCAAAATACTGACAGTATTGTATTTCTTTATGTTGGAGCTGGGAACGGATCCCGCAGCTTCACATATGTGGGCAGGCACTCTTACGCCCAACATACACCGCCGAAGGAAAACTTAAAATCGAGGTGAGGTTCTTATCTAAAATTTCATTTCAAGGCATGTACAAATAGTACATGCAAAATGTTGTAACTACCTTCTCCATTTGTTTCAAAACATCTCTATGCCCCCCAAAGGAGACAAAGAACCATCGGCGCAGCGCGGCTCCCTTCAAAACACCTTGCCCGAGGCTTATGGCCCTTGTCAGGTGAGGGCAAGTAGGGTGGCCATTCCCATCCAAGTCTCCCGTTTGCATGTGTCATGGAAGAGTCCTGCTCCTGGGGACCATTCTCACATGCACACAGAGTGCCGTGGGCACCCCATAAAGAGAAGATTGTAGTGGAAAGGTAGCAGATTTCCAATTGGTTGTGGGATGTCACATCCAGGGTGATTTGCACCTTGAGAGTTGGCAATCCGGCCCCCACTCCCCAGTCTCGGTGGCCAGAGCCCTGACCGTGCAGGAGAGATGCCTCGCCCTTGATTGTGCTCTGTTCCCGTGGGACCCACCAGAGCCTGCAATTTAAAGTCCATGGGCGCTGCTGACTCCTGGCCACCTGCCCCTCCCTCTGCAGGCGGTGCCCGACCCGAGGAGCGCTAGTTCCCAGGGCCTCAGTCTGGCAAGTCGCCCCAGTCGGGTTTGGGAAGTTAAACCAGATCTTGGGGTAGGGGTGGGTGTGTGTATGTCTGGGAACCCCAGAATTTGAGATGAAAATCCCTGAAGACCAGCCAGGCTGTCTCCGCGCCTGTGCTGCAAGTGGCTCCCTCAGCCCTCTGGAAACTTCGGGGTGATGTGAAGTGGGGGCGGCTAGAGAACAGAGTGCACCCCTGTGGTGGGGAAGGAGGTAGAGTAGTAACCGGAGGAGGAGGAGGAGACAGGAAGCCTGCAAAAGTGTTCCTAGGAGCTTCTCTGGCTCGTTTGCTTAAAACAACAACAGCTTGTTGGGAATAGCAAGCTTGTAGCTGCACCTGGCCCACCCGAGGGTTGCGAAAAGCTGTTGACAGCTCACAACACAAGACTTCAAGTGGGATTTTGATTGTTCTAAGGGAGTGTTAAAAACCCAGTAGGAGGCTTTTTTTTTGCAAATGAAGCTGCTTTTTGAAATGGAAATACTGACAATACACTATAGCTCAGGTTTTGAAAGCAGCTTTTAAAAATCTTATCTAGAAAGGACACCCGGAGAAAAAAAGCATGGGTGCCCTTCTACACCCTATGCCCAGAGAACCCATTCATCCTTCCATCCCCAAAGGGACTTTGAATCTGATTAAATATTAGATTTAGGGGCTTGGGGCGTAGCTCAGAGATATAGCATGCACAAAATTCAGAGCTTAATCCTGGCACCACGCACAAAAGGCTTCATTTTCAGGGAGGGGACCTGTAACATATAAATGCTCCTTGATCCAAACCCTGTTTAGATAGGTGAGTCCAGTTGGGGCAGCCTGCTGTACAAGTGGCTCCATGCAGTTTGGTGCTTATCTCTACAAATCTGCTGAGCCCTCAGGAAGAAGCACGGGGTCTGGGACGGAGGCTAGGCAGGCTTCTCAGCCAATCCAAGCCTCCCTGTGGGGGGCAGGGTGCTGTGCCAGGGGTGGGTGAGGCAGTGTACAGCTGCAAAGACAAGGCCTGCGAGTGACAACAATGAGCTCACAGATGGCCAATTCTGCTAGGGTCCTGAGTTTCACAAGATGTCATTTCCTCTGGGGACAGGGCAGAGGCGAGGCGATGGGAACCCCACAAAGGACTAGTTTGATAAACAGCCCCTGTTGAGGGCCAGAGAGATCTGGAGAGCAGGGAGAGCGGGTTCAGGGCTCTGTCAGATTATGTCAACAGAAGGAAAGACCCATACAGCACGCCAGCCTTGGTGCCGCCGCCCACCCCGATTTTCGTTTCCCACCACGCTGGAGTGGTCTGGGTAACCAGCTTAGGGGTCCAACTGGACCTGAGACTCCAGGCCACTGTCTCTTCTATTTCTCATCCTCCAACTTTCTGCCACCTTTGTAGAACCCCCTCTCCCATGCAGAAAGAAAATGATAGGGTTGGGGAGGGCTAGGCAGCCCCTTCCCTGGTTTGTCGCTAAAGGCAGGCTAAAGAGCTCTCCATTTCCTGCAGCCAGTGGAGTAATGGACCAGGAGTCCAGCTACTCTGGGTTCAAGGCTATTTGGCTACTAAGGATGATGGGGGTTGATCTGGGCTATTCCCCTGGTTCAGATCCCAGGAGGCATAATATGAGTTTGTTATAAATGATACAACATTGTATTCTGTTATATAGTTGATCTGTGTTAATACAAGTAATGAAATGTACTCACTACATTATTTATGCTCTGCTTAAATTGTGTGTGTGTGTGTGTGTGTGTGTGTGTGTGAGCATGTAGAGGCCAAAGGACAACTTTCTGGAGTTGGTTCTCTCCTTCTATCATGCGGGCCCCTAGAATCAAACTCAGGTTAGCATGTTGTGTTGAAATTGTGGCTTGAGTCCAGACAGACCATACCAGGCCAATGCAGTTCCATGTGGAAGAGGTTTATTGGGTATTGGGGGGGGGGGGCACCAGAAACTAAGGGAAGAAAGAGAGAAAAAAGGGGCAAATGTCAGGAAAGTTCTGCCTTTTATTTAGGCTGTGACATAACCCCTCACAGGTAAGGGTGGGAAGTCGACTCTGGGAATGTATGCGATTGCCATGGCAACAGATACAGCAGGCCCCTGTCACCTATGGGTGACATCACTGGATTCAGAGATAATCTGTCCTTATACCAACACAGTAGGCTTTGTGGTAAACACCTTTACCTACTAAGCTATCTCACTAGCTCATTATTTGCTCGTTTTTTTTTTTTTTTCTCACATAGCTCAGGCTGGCCTTAAATTTTCTATATATAGGTGAGGGTGGTTTTGAACTCATGATTGTCTTGCTTCTTCCTCCCAAGTTAAAAGATTACTGGTGTATACCACCATGTTCAGCTTTAAAAAAAACTTTTAATAAAAATAGAGAAACTCATGGCTAAAAAGATGCACAGTGGCTCAGCAGTTAAGAACACTGGCTGCTCTTCCAGAGGACCCAGGTTTGATTCCCCAGCACATACACGGATGCTCATAAATTATCTTAGCTCCAGTTTCAGGGGATCCAATGCTCTTTTCTGGTCCCTGGGGGCACTGGGCATGCATGTGGTGTGCTGGCATACACACAGGCAAAAAAAAAAAAAAAACCATACACAAAAATATAAATAAAATTAAAGAAAGAAAGAAAACAAAGACATCCTGTGTTTCTGCTGCTTTATCTGAGGGATGTTTTCAGAGGCCTGCTCTGAAAACTCAGACATCAAGACCCTCAACAGCACATTCAATCTCACAAGGATCATAGGATGGGGGAATGACCAATTCCCAGGAGCTACTTTCCCCAAAATCCCAAACCAGAAAAAGTGGACAGTTCCAGGCCTGGTCTAGAGAGTCTCAGTGGAGAAGAGGCCTGCTTACCAGCCACTGCAGCCTCAGACACCAGCGGCTGTCCCTGATGTGTTCATGAAAAGATAAAGAGAGGGGGATATGTTCTACGGAGGTGTAGTCAGGGAT
>JADRCD010211938.1:11116-21307 GCA_019843815.1 Montemys delectorum | reverse complement strand
TTGGGGATACATGCCACAGCATCCATGTGGGGGTCACAGGGAAAGTTTCAAGAGTTAGTTCCCCCTTCCTTCTGTGTTTGAGACAAGATTTTCCTTGTTCGTACCAGGTTGGCTATCCCACAAACTTGTGAGTAATCTTCCTGTCTCTGGCTCCAGTAACATTATAGTGGTGTTAAGTTTAGAGGTATGTACTACACTTTATGGTCTTTTACACAGATTCCATGTGGTTGTACTTACACAGGAAACACATTTCGTTTACCAAAACAATACCCATGCTAAATATTTCCATTTCAAAAGTTTATAAACCATGATTTGAAGATTATAATCACTAGTATTTATAAAAAAAATATATGCCATTATTATTTGAGTACAGCGCATGTAATGTCAGAATTCACTTAATTCCAAGGTCCATATTTGACAATACAGATACTGTGTGAATATTAAAATAAAGAAACAAGCATAATGTAAAAAGATGCCAGATGGTCTTCTATGTACTCTGCACACATACATACACACCTGCACACTCTATATACATATCCAACATACATGTAACATGCTTCCCCAACAAAATGTTGAGAAAATATATGCATTGCATATAAAATTTCTAATAATTTAAGACTTTGATATTAAGTGCAAAATGAATTGCCATCTTGAACATGCTTAATATAAAGCAATCAACAGTAGTTTAAGGATACTTTCTTTTGGTAATGGCTAGCAAATGTAATCAAATCTATTAACAGTTTTATATAGATGATTGTAAATATACTTCATTATACACAAAATAAAAATATTTGTTTATTCTTTAAATGTCAAAATTTAAAAGTTTCTACAAGAAAGATCATAGTTTATTAATTAGATATTACTAACAGATATAAATTATTAGACCTTATGTTGACAAAATAAAAGATAAAACCATAAAACACAAATAATTTTATGTTATGGTGTTATGTTACTTAATTTTCCATAGAATTATTATTTATTATTTATTATTATTATTATTAATAGATGTTTCTCTATAACATATTAAAGATTAATTCTACCTAATTTTATTATACATTATAATTGACAGGTCATTATTATATACAAAAAAGTTCATAGGTTTTTAATTATATAGGAATATTTGTTTGGATGAAAGACAAGAAACTTTATATAGACTAATGTAAAGTATCTTTGTTTAAACAACACAGAAAGGCTGCTTACATCTTAAGTGTCCTAGGCTATGTTTCCTAAGTGTGCTGCAGCTGAGCTCACTTTATTTATAAATAAATAAAGTTTTCTTTATTGTTCTTTGTGGCATGTAGGCCTGCCAGTCTCACCATAGACGAGCAAGCAAAGACTGGCAGCAGCATTCTAACCCAGCAGATCTATATTCAGGCAATAACCTAATCATGGTTATGTATAAACATAGTTATAAACGGATGACATATGCAGAGTGACCATAATAAATAGAACTATATCCGATGGTCTGTCTATCTAAGAGAAAGCAATGCTGGCAATTCAGCTATGTAAGACAAGAAAAAAATCAAGTTAATGACACTCATCATATCTCAGAGTCACGAAAACACCACAAGTTTAAAGAACATAGAAGAGAACAGTGGATTAATGTACAGTTTTGTACAAATATACTGAATATTCTTTTAATTTTAAGCATTCAATATCCTCCAAAAACCTGAAAAATGTCACTGTTTTACATGCTTGTCCAGATAGTGATTATAATTTTCTCAAATGAGAAAATCTCTCATAGTTTTTCTTTTCTTTATATCTATACAAAAGCCAATAACTTACACTAATCTGATAATATATCTATCCGAGCACCACAATCCAAAAAATATCCCAAGTGTCCCAGCCATCCACATAGTACTTAATTATCATTAAAAAGTGCACAAAAGTTTTGCTATTTAGGACCCCAGCCAAGCAAAATTTGGACAAAAGCTGGCTGTTCAAATGGCTGTGATTCCCAGTTAGTAATCATAATTTTTAGATCAACAGACTATGTGACTATGCTCCTCATTCATATTGCCTGTGGGAGAGCCTGATCATGCAGATAGCTGCAGAATGTACTGTGTGACTGCCTGAATGTTGCCAAAAGCCATCTAATACTGATACCCCACTGTGTTTGTGGTTTGTAGCTGCTTTCTAATTAGAGTAAAGAGTATTCAAATTGAATGTTGTTTATTGCACAGTGTTGGAAATGCCTCCAAGAACTTAAAAAAAATTATTAGAGAGATTGTCTATATTCATAGTGTTTTTGTACAGCAACAACAATGTGAATATAGCTAACCCTTTGAGCTATTTCTTTTTGGCAACCTCTGTAAACTACATGCCAAGGCTTTATTCAATGTTGTCTTCCTTAATCCGCACAAGCATCTTTGAAGTTAAGCATCATTACTGATATTTCACAGATGATGGAAAGCAGTCAGTATGATCAGTGAAATACAATCATTAAATGGTAGGACTATTTGTGACCCTAAGACTGTTCTGACCTCCAAATGCATACACGGTACAACCTCATTATCCTGACTTCACGCTTTGTAAAGCATGATATGACGTGATGTATGAACTGCTTCAGTTGACTAATTCTAAATTATGTGAAGTAGATCACTGTCGTTTTATCATTTTGAAGATAATAAAAACAAGATTTAGAAATTGAACTAAAAAAAATCAAGATTTCTTATGGGAGCACATCACAGGCTTTAAAAACATTAAAACTTCTGTATGTAATAGGTCACATTTTCTGTTTTGATTTATTTCATAATAAAGCTTCTGAGTTAACTCAAAACTTTAGAGAAATGAAGTGACTTTGCCACCATGTTGGACTTCATCCAAGCCACATATTCTATCCTCATCCTCGACTATGACTTTTTAAAGTGACAGCCACATCCGGTTATTATACTTAAAATTAGATTAATTTAAATAAATAAAACTTAAGAATTCACCTAGTCATAGTAGCAGTATGCAAAACTGTAAAGCCATTTCTGGGTAGTGGCTAGACTGTTGCATAGCATTGGTTGATCATCTGCAGTTCCACGGAAGCAGGGTTATAGACACTTAAGCACACAGAGATAAACTTACGTTAACATATTATCAAAGGATAATTCCCAGCTTTCTATTAAATGAATTCACATATTGTGTAAAACAGTGTGATGTCTGAATCCGCCCTCTGCTCAGGCCCCAATATCTTCAACAGCTTCTATTTCCTCTTTCTGAGATATGAGACATGTACCTTAGTGAGGAATTACACATGAATGCTTAGCTAGCCAAATAACCAGGTAACAAATATCTCAACTAAATAAAGAGCATACATCAGTGGCACACATACTGATGCTCATCCTCCTTTCTGCTTTGTGCTTAGGAATTAAGGAGCCTGGCTGTGGGCTTTTGCTGTCAAACCTCCACCTTCTTCACCAGACCTTGAGGTCAGACTTCAATTTCTGCCTTAAAACTGATTGTTTTTTCAAGAGATCCCCTACCAAGCTGTTTGTATCCAAAGCCATCTATACTTCATAATAGCATAATTGAGAATATATTTTCCTTGATGTAGGATAATTTCTTGAAATTCTCCATACAAATATGGTGATCATATTTGTCATATATTTGGTATATTTATATGAAAAAAATAATCTTGCTTTTAGGTAAGCATAAAATCCCTCTTGTATTTTGTCCTGTTAATTAAGGATTCCTTACTGATAGTTTCTACTTATGTATGCATATATGTATATGTATATAGAATATATATCTTACATAATATACATTTAAAATATTCCAGTAGCGATGTTTGTGTATTAAAATATAGGCTATTATGCGTAGTATGGGATGCAAAATGTATACCAGTCTATTACAACATTTTGCTTCTTATTAAATGTATACTCATTAAAAATAAATTATAGCTAAGCAAATACATTTTACTTATGCCTTCATTATTTAAAATTAATTAAGTAGAGTTAACAAACAACTGCACATGGAAATAAAGAGAGGGGCTGTATGTGCTATGAATGAATGCGTGCATGCTGTGGAAGTTCACATACTGAAGCTGTCACCAATACGATGGGATTAAAAAGGGCCTAGGAAGCCAAGGAAGTCCTGGGAATTTTAAATTAAAAAGAGCCTGGAGAAAATTCTTGTCTCTCCTTCTTCCCTGCCTTTAATCTCTAGAAAAGAACAAAGATCATGTTTTGCAAACTCAAGGAAACTCTGAGCAAGACACAATCAGTCAGTGCCTGAACTGGATGTTCCAGCTTCTCTACTTGCAAAATTGTAATGTTATAATTTACTTGATTAAGTATTCAGTTTATAAATTTTTATAATGGTGTGAACTACCAGCACAATATGTGGCTAATATATAATGATCAGCAAGAGAATGAGAAAAATGATTACGCAAGAGTCGACAATGTTGGAACTCTGAGATGACTCAGTCAACAAAGACATCTACCTCCCAGCCTGGAAAGTGCAACCAGAGTTGCATCACTAGATCCTCATGGTAGAATGAGAGAACAGATTTCTACATGCTGTTTTCTGACCATAAATCACAGCATATACAGGCACACACATGTACATGCACATGCACACTCTCGAGTGCACAGAGAGAGAGAGAAAGAGAGAGAGAGAGAGAGGTGCTCACGCACACACTCACACACACACAGAGAAAAGGGTGGAGCTCAGTTGTACATAAAGTGCAAAGATGTTTGTAGAGATTAACAATAATATCATAAAAACTGAAGTCATTATCTTCAAATTTAGTTATGAAAATATTATAAATTCTCACTAGGTTAAATGTGGCTCATTTACACTATGGAGTATTACTCAGCTATATAAAACAACGACTTCATGAAATTTTTAAACTAATGGACCAGACTAGAAAATATCATCTGAGTGAGGTAACCCAGTCATGAAAGAACACACATGGTATGCACTCACTGATAAGTGGATATTAACCCAAAAGCTCAGAATACCCAAGATACAATTCACAGACTATGAAAGGGGAACACAGTTGCAAAGAAGGAGACAAAGTATGCAGCAGTGACTTAAGGAAAGGCCATCCATAGACTGTGCCACCTGGGGATCCATCCCATATACACTTGCCAAACAGATACTTTTGTGGAAGCCAAGAACTGCATGCTGACTACTGAAAGCCTCTGCCAGAGCCTGCCAAATACAGAGGAGGATGCTAGCAGCCAGCCATTGAGCTGAGCACAGGCTCCTAAATGGAAGAGCTAGAGCACTGAAGGGGTTTGCAACCCCATAGGAAAAACAACAATATCAACCAACCAGATTCCCTAGAGCTCCCAGGGACTAAACCACCAACCAAGGAGTACACATGGAGGGACCCATGGCTCCAGCTGCATAAGTATAGCAGAGGATGGCCTTGTTGGGCATCAATGTGGGGAGGGGCACTTGGTCCTGTGAAGGCTTGATGCCCCAATGCAGGTGAATGCCAGGGCGGGGAGGTGGGAGTGGGTGGGTGGCTGAGGGAACACCCTCATAGAAACAGGGGAAGCGGGGACTGAATAAGGGGATGGGGGGGATGGGAAAAGGGATAGCATTTAAAATATAAATACAGAAAATATCTAATAAAAAATACAAAAAAATGTAGGATTAACTATATAAGGGCTGATTGAAGGGTTAATTAAACAAAAAAGTCAGGCAGACAGAGAAGCTCAGGATGGAAAAGTTGACTTGACACTGGTAACACTGGGGAAAGCTGGT
Source organism: Montemys delectorum (assembly GCA_019843815.1). NCBI lineage: Eukaryota > Metazoa > Chordata > Mammalia > Rodentia > Muridae > Montemys > Montemys delectorum. The sequence continues at coordinate 15,604 of JADRCD010211938.1, read as the reverse complement.
GAAGGGATCCATGGACATGTTGATAGATTCTTCCATCCTCTGCTCTGAACCACAGGGCATTCAGCAGGGACCTAGGGCAGGGGAGAGAGACTGAGGCAGTACAAGAGACACAAATAATGAGAGCAAGACAAGGGTCTGATCAAGCTCTGAAAACTTTATTTCAGGGATGGCAATATAAGCATAAATAAGAGGAGGCTTCAGGGAGGGGGAAAGAGCCTCCCTGACTTTTCAAAGGCCAGGTGGCAATCTTCAGTCTCTGGAACCAGCGGCCACAGTGTCCTCCACACCCACAACTATTCTTACTGTTAGACCACATAGATTCTCTCCGGGGCTGCATGTCTAAGCTAGTACATTTCCACAAGGCCACGGTTAAGGCCACGGCTCGGAGAAATCCAAAAAGTTCTATCCCACATAAACCTGAAGAACCCCATGCTATAAGTGCACAGTCTCTTTTTTTTTTTTTTTTTTTTCCTGCACAAAGGATGCAACTCTTCACTTGTTCTGATAAAAGTAAACAATTTTATTTCTGGAGACGTCTATCTTTCTTTTATTTCCAGATCAATTCCAGCAATCTCAGTAAAAGGATGATAGTGTTTATAATACTTAGTTTAAAAAGTCTGTCTACATAATATTATTCATACTTCACAGGAAACAGGTCACATTGCCGCTCATAAAAGTTGTTAGTTATAGAGTGTGGCTTGACAAGGCCTCCAACAAATACTGTTAATGCTGACTCTTTTTTTCTCTTTTTCTTAGATATTTTCTTTATTTACATTTAAAATGTTATCCTCTTTCCTGTCCCCCCCCCCCCCCCCCAGGAATCCCTCTCTCCCATCCCCCCCCCCCCTCCCCCTGCTTCTATGAGGTGTTTCCCCACCCACCCACCCACTCCCACCTCCCCTCTCTGGCATTTCTCTCCACTGGGGCATTGAGCCTTCAGGAGACTAAAGGTCCATTCTCCCATTAATGCCCAACAAGGCCATCCTCTGCTACACATGCAGTGGGAGCCATGAGTCCCTCCATGTGTGCTCCTTGGTTGGTGGTTTAGTCCCTGGGAGCTCCGTGGAGTCTGGTTGGTTGATATTGTTGTTCTTCCTGCGGGGTTGTAAACCCTTTAAGCTCCTTCAGTCCTTTCTCTAGCTCCTCCATTGGGAACCCTGTGCTCAGTCCAATGGTTGGCTACGAGCATCTGCCTCTGTATTTGTCAGGCTTTTGAAGAACCTTTCAGGAGACAGCTGGGCTCCCATCAGCATGCACTTCTTGTCATCCACAATAGTGTCTGGGTTTGGTAACTGTATATGGAATGGATCCTCATGTAGGGCAGTCTCTGGATGGCCTTCAGTCTCTGTTCCACACTTTGTCTCCGTATTTCCTTCTGTGAGTATTTTGTTCCCCCTTCTAAGAAGGACCAAAGCATCCACACTTGGTCTTCCTTCTTCTTGAGCTTCAAGCAATAAATGATCCTCTCAGTGTGTTACCAAAGTGCTGTAAATCATTTAATGCAAAAATATATTTCATTGATTACTTCAAAGTTAATGAAATGGGGAAGTAATAAATAACACCTATGAACAGAAAAAAATCTGATAAATATTAAAAAATAATCTCCTTTAGAAATATTTAATAAATTCCTAGTTGAAGAATTAAGAAAAAAACAAAAGCCAGTTGAAGATGCAAAAACTTTAAAAATATCATAAATAAAAATTAGAATACTGGGCTGGAGAAATGGCTCAGTGATTATGAGCACTGCCTGCTCTTCCAGAAGCCCTGAGTTCAATTCCCAGTGACCACATGGTGGCTTACAACCATCTATAATGGGAATCGATGGACTTTTCTGGTGTATGTCTGAAGACAGCTACAGTGTACTAATATAAATAAATAATATTTTTTAATAATGGGATATTAAAATTAATTACAAAAAATAAATCAGATTTTGTTATACCTATTTATTCTAAATATATTGAAAAATGTAAACAAGTGGAAGCTCATCCACAAAGTTATTATACCAGAAATAAAAGGTCCTTCCTCTGCACAAAAGTTAACATATCCGATAGCTACCAAAAGTAGATTTTTAATCACTAGCACAAGAAAAAATGATATTTAGAAGTTGACTATGCTCCATAAGGACTTTCCCTGTGTTCTTCCACTACAGGTTTTTTTTCTGCAATACATTCAATTTCACCCAGCCAGCTCTCTCACATCCTTCTCCAGGACCTAGCCTAGTAAGTCTTCCTAACCATCCCTTTTCTCTAGTCCATCATATCTATGCTGGATCTCACAGTAAGTAATCATTGTATGACCAACCCTGCCAGTCTGAGTGGAACCAGCCTGCAGTCCCACTCGGGTCTGTGTTCACTTCAGTCGGACGTTAGGCAGGACCTACAAAATGAAACGGTCGAGAATAAAGAGGCGGACGCCAAATAGAGTTCTATCAAGGCATCTATTTACTTGGGGGTATTTTGAGCTTATATAGGCAGATAAGAACTGAAACCGAAATAACATAAACATTGTGGGAGGAGTCAGGAAAGAGTCAGGAGGGAGTCAAGAGGGAGTCAGGAGCAAAGGTCACCTGCCAGTGGGATGTCTGCGGATGTCCTCAGGAAGTAGGCATTGTGACAGATGTAGTTGTATCTCAGCATGAACTTCTCCGGCAACTTCTTTCAGAGATAAGCTGACAATCTGCAGAAGACCTTTCCTCTTAATTCCCCAGGTGACTGCCTCCGGTGAAAACCACCAAAGTCCTGAGGCTGAACTGGGTATGGGAGGCAACATCTAGGCTTCTGACAGGACCTGCCCTTCCACAAGTAACCCAGTCCCCTCCCATGACACATCAAACTTTGTAGGTATCACATCTACTCCTAGGACAAAGAGGTACATTCTGTACAGCATCCCAGTCCACCTCTGTCTACCTGGCTACAGTCCCTTGAATCCATTCCCATCTTCTAGGTCTACCTGCATGCACATTCTGTCTTCTCTTCTAACCTGTTCTGTCCATATCAGACATAGAATTAACAAAGGAAGTCCTCATGCACGAATCTCATCCCCAAATCACAAATATTATAAAACATCAACTTATGCTCTTCACTTCAAAATGTACCAGTCCTATGGGAGTATATGCCGATGAGAAATACCTAGATGAAAACAAGGACAAAGAATTGACAGGAACAATCTTAAACCTAATAAAAGATTTCAAAGAACTTAAAGAAGTCACATAGAAACGACTCAATGATATTAAAAAGGACCTACAAAGAATAAATGCCTAAGTGATCGTCATGAAAACAAAAATATAAAGTTGATAGAAATGAAGATAATCAAAGGTTTATAAACAGAACTCAAAAAGGACATAGAAAACAAGACTTATAAGGAAAATTTATAGTTCTAACTGACTACACTTTAAAAATTCACAAAGAAAAAAAAAACAAAACAAAAAACGAATTTATGATGCAGCTCAAATTTTTTGAAAATCAAGAACCAAACAAATTAAAAAAGACTAGATACTGAATCATCAACCAGGCAGCATACACCAGGTGATATGAGACCCCCAACATATATACAGCAGAGGACTGTTGGGTCTGGGTTCATTCAGAGAAGATATACCTAACTCTCAAGAGACTAGAGGCCCCAGGGAGTGGGGAGGTCTGGTAGGGTGGGAGGTAGGGTGTGGGGTCATCCTCAGGGAGAGATAGGACTCATGAAATAGTCAGAGGAAAGGCAGGGAGGGGAATAAAATAAGATTAAATGAAATTTTAAAAAAAGATTAAATAAAATTTTAAAAAAGGCTAGATGCCAAGAAATAATATAGGAAACATAAAAACACAGCTGGCTCTTTGAAAAGATAAGCAAGACATACTATTGGTCAAACTAACCAATGATGATGTTGTTGTTGTACTTGTTGTTGTTGATGATGATGAAATTAAAACACCAAATGACCCAAATTAATTGAGTGGGAAATGAACAGCAATAAGGCAATAGCACCACAGACACCAAAGACACCATAGTCAACAAGCTAAATCAACACATAACATTTGAGAAGAATCAGCAAGGCAGATGATTAACCTTGACCTTTGGCTGCATTCTTTGTAGAAGACAAAGTAACCTTGAACACAGAAACAAAACAAACCAGAAATTCCCAGGTTTCAAATGAGGATTTTGACAGTTTAGTTTTACATATGTAGTTATTTCTGACTCTTGATGTTTAATGTTTTGATGTTTAATGTTATGACTCTTTAAACATATGAATATTATATCAAATAAAAGTTTAAGCTAGTGTCTGACTAAGAGAGAGAGAGAGAGAGAGAGAGAGAGAGAGAGAAGATTTAAATTGGAATAAAAACCTTTCAGTCTAAAAAGGTCTAAAGTATATGGAATCAGAGCTCAATTCTACCAGTCTTTTAATGAAGATCTACAATCAATTTTCTCAAACTTGAGAGAGAGAGAGAAAGAGAGAGAGAGAGAGAGAGAGAGAGAGAGAGAGAGAGAGAGAGAGAGAGA
>JADRCD010211937.1:41217-58162 GCA_019843815.1 Montemys delectorum | reverse complement strand
TCCATCATCCAGAGTCAGAAAATTTAAGACAAATAAAGCATGATTTAACAATATCTTATGATTGCCTTTTAAAGGATATAGGATGCCTCCTGAATGTTGTAATTTTAATAACATATTTTTTAGGGTCTGGTGTGCTCTCTCAACGATTCCCTGACCCTGGGGATTATAGGGAATACCCGTAATATGTTTGATATTGAGTTGAGCACAGAACTGTTTAAAAGATAAGCTGGTATATCCGGGGCCATTATCTGTCTTAAGAACCCTGGGGGGGGGGGGCATAGAGGCAAGGCAATGAATCATATGGCTAACAACATGTTTAGTGGCCTCCACGGCCTGTAATGAGGCACAAAGGAAACCACTAAAGGTATCAATAGACACATGTATGTACCGTAATTTACCAAAGGGGGAAAAATGAGTGACATCCATCTGCCAGACCTCACCCGGGGTGAGGCCTAGGGGGTTTACCCCCAAGTGTGGCTCTGGTAGAAATGTGAAGCATCCTGGACACTGACAAACAATGTGCCGAGCTTGTTCTCGGGTGATGGAGAACATTTGTCGAAGAGTCTGTGCATTTAGGTGATGTAGCTGATGAGCCTCTTGAGCCCGCCGTATTGGATCAAGGGGGACTGCGAGATTTATTAAGATTAATGGGTCCTCTCGGGTGGCTCTATCTACAAGGTCATTTCCCTCGGTCAAGGGGCCAGGGAGCCCAGAATGGGTGCGTATGTGTCCTAAAAAAAAAAAAAAACGGACAATTTCAAGCCAAAATAAGACCTTGAAGTTCAGCAAAAAGGGGGGAAGCATTAGTAGTGGGTTTTATAAAGGGAACAGTCTCTAATAAGGGTACTGACTGGGCCACATAAGAACTATCTATAAAAAGGTTAAAGGACTGATTAGGAAAGGCCTTAAAGACCTGGACAACAGCCACCAGTTCGACCAATTGAGCTGAGGAAAGGTTGGTCTGAAACCTCACGGTTTGCCCATTTGCCCTAAAGGCGGCAGTCCCTGATGAGGAACCATCTGTAAAAATCACAAGAGCCTGAGGGATAGGCATATTTTTAGTAATTTTGGGAAAAACAACAGCCTGATGTTCAAGAAACTGGATAAGTTTATCGGAGGGATAATGATTATCTATCTTCCCTGGGAAAGAAATACAATTAATGGCCCAATCATCTGAGGTTTGGAGCAGCCATTGAACTTGAGCAAGATCATAAGGAACAATGATAGAATCAGGATCTTTACCAAATAATTTTAATGAGGCCTCCCTCCCCAGCTTAATAACTTGAGCAACTAGGGAGGGGTAGACCAAAAGAACCTTGAGAGGGGTGGCTGGTAAGTGAAGCCAATACAAGGGCTTAGTCTGCCACAGCACTCCCGTGGGTGCAAATTTAGTGGGCAAAATTAGTAGCCACAATTGCAATTTTGGATCATAATAGGAGATTGTTTGTGACTGGATGGCTTTTTCAACACGTACAAGGGCGGATGCGGCCTCAGGGGTCAATATTCTTGCAGAGGAAGGATCTGAATCTCCTTTAAGAATATCAAAGAGGGGCTGTTAAATATGTTTTTAGGCCCCCAGTTGGGGAAGGGTGCAAATTTACAACCCTTCCTTGTGACTCTGATGCCGGTCCATTAACAGGGCTCATGTCTATGACTACTGATTTGACAGAGGGTGTACGGGAGAGGGGTCTAAGGCAATTTTCAGTAACTGCCAGAAGTTGCTGTCTATCGGGGTCATCACTGGCTGCCTCAACGATATTACGAATGAGGCCCCAATAAGAAAAAACAGTGGAGGGAATAGTATCAGGACATTCCTTGGTAAGCCTATCATTAAGCTCTTGGCCCACCCTTTGCCATTTTATTGGGCTTATATTCGGCCCATCTATGATAAACCATGGACAAGTCTGATCCACAAATATAAAAAATTTTATAAGGTCTTTCTTTTTAACTCTGATTCCTCTCTCCCTGAGGGAGGCCTTCAAATCCTTAATGAAAGCTGCCTCCTTTGACATCGCTGGCCCATTTCTATGAGACGGAAGAATCTTTGCTTACCGTTCGCCGGTCTCCGTGAGCGGCGGAAGGACCGTAGCACGGGTGGTGATCTCTGTGTCTGGAGCTCTGCTTATGTGTTCCGTCTGGCAAGCGTCCATACTTCGGGGTCCCTGTTTGGACGCCACTGCCCCGGCCCACGGGGCGAGTAATTAACCAGGGTCTGAAGGGGATGAAGCCTGAAAGAGAAACGGGCGAGAGAGAGGAACGAGGCCAAGCAAAAACGGTTGTCAAAGCCTGACTTTACTTCAGAAGGGCAGGGCAATTATACTTGCAGAGCAAGGAAGCGGTAAGAGGAAGTGGGGCGGGGGGTGTACACCTGGCTTCACACCTGGCCGGAGCGGAAGCGTTGACAAAACATTTTATGGTTTTTCTGAGAACACTCCATGGTTCCTCTGAGAATAGACTGTTACTCAGATAAGGTCAAATTCTCAGGGACAACAGGGACACTCTCTCCCTGACACACTCCTGCAGATTTTAGCCCTTTTATCTAAAGGCTAGTGCAATCCCAGAGTTTCTAGCCTGAAGTTTCTAATCTGCAACTGAATTTAGGCCTGTTCTCTAGGTAAAGGTTCCCAAAGTTGGAGCTGGTATTTTTCAATTCAATCAGATTTTTCAATTCTACACTCATCTCCAGCACACTGGTGCAAAGCTTCAGGTGGACATCAGAGAGAGTGATTTTCAAAGAGACTGTGACAGCTTGTGGACAATGCAGGTGGTAAAGACATGTCTTCACACTGGGTGCACGGAATAAGGTGCATTTTGAAAACCCGTGTTCAGCGAATTAAGTCTCTGGCAGTATCAACGTAAGGCAGGCTCATGTGTCATGTGCAGAGTGGCTATGTTTAAAAAAACAAAACACGAATAGTACCTGGTTTGTAGAATTCAAACTAGATGCACGTGATTTCTGATGACGGGTAAGATATTAGCGAGTAGATATTATACTACAGGCAAGGCACTGTGAAAATTCCCATGCAGGGCTGTGGTGTATGTTTATGCCTTAATCCTGCTACTTTCTAAATAAAAAAGGAGGAATTGTTACCTCCCCCTTCTGCTCAGTCATCGGACCTCTGACAGTCTAGCTTGGAAACTACTATTCCCACCTGGGGAGCTCAAACATAAAGCTCTCTGCAGACTGTCAGTTCTTTCTTTGAAGAAGCCACCTGGAAGTTCACACACTGAGATATGAATAGGCCTACTGCCTGAAGACATCCAAATTGCTGGGGACTTTGACACTTGAGCTTTTCTGCAGTGTTTATGTTATGCAAATATCATGTAACCTAGAGATTTGGTTTCAGTTTTTCATGTGACTATAAAAATCCTGGCCTCCCTAAGTAAAGTTGGATACCATAATTGGAGAATATTTCAACTTGGTTTTCGTTATTTCTCTCACCTTTCGAATTCCCTTTCAGGTCCTTGTTCCCTCCTCTGAGAGAACCCTGTTCATGAAACTGCAGGCAGTTTCACATGACTAGCATTAACTCTTTGTTAGAAATTACCTAACATCCATATTTTTTACTCTCATTTTCTCCTACTATGTTTAATATGGTAAACACCAAATGAAGCTTTTCTTTCAAAAAAAATCATTGAAGTTTCTACTATATAAAAAAATCAGTTTTAATTAATCAAAAATAAAAGATAAACCTTAAATATTAGCATAATTAAAACTTTGATTTATTTGGACATTACTAAAATATATAGGTAAATTTTGATTTTAAATTGCCTCACATTACCAGTTTAAAAAAAATCAGCAAATTAAAGCAAATGAGCTGGCTAACAAATTATATCAATAGATAAAGCCTATTACCATTTAAATGTAAGATTCACATCAGGAGTTAGTACAGAATTTATATTTTTTCCTGCTTCTACTTAGATAATCATAAGAAGAACTTTAGAGATACTATGCACATTGGTATCAACCTGATAATGGGATCACATTGTTAATTAACTTAATGTAAGTTTTAAAGCAATTCTATAGCACAACAAGGACATTTTCGTAAGTATGTTCAACCTCTGGCATTCAGTCAATGATAGATGTAAAGAACACATTTTTAAACTTTCCAGATTATTGTTTTGGTTGCTTTTAAACTCAATTGAGTTGTTTAAGGGTAAATCAAACAAATGATAATTCATGTCCGAATGTTTAAAGGAAATGATATGCTTTGTAGAATAAGGTAAAATAAAATATGGTGAAACAACCTCAAAGAATAAATGTATGCCAATAAATGATTCAAAATGTAATTGAATTATTACATTTTCAAAAATAATATTTTATTGCTGAATTAAACTTTACAATATTTATGCATTATTAGACAACACATCCATATGAACATTAAGTAGATCAGACCCATTAAGACTAAAACACAACTCTTATAATTTGATTCCTAATGGCACAATAAATTTATATAGATAGATGACTAATTGACAGATAGATGGTACATACAAAAATTCTGGACAGTTATTTTGCTTTTGCACAGGACCTAGAACTGGTGATGATGGTTCACAACCATCTGTAACTCTACTTTCAGGAAATTTGTTGTCTTCTTCTGATTTCCATTGTCACCAGGCACATACATGGTATATATGCACACATGCAAAAAAAAACCCCACTAGTATACATGAAATTAAAATCTAAAAAGTACTTTTTAAAAAATGGTATATATAAATAGATAAGATAGATGATATCACATAAAGTAGATACATAAGAGATAATAGATTTGTTCTTGAAGCTAGTAAATCTATGAATATTAGTGTTGATAAATATTATAGGGTTTCAATATTCTGTAAATTTTCAGATAAAATAGAAAAATTATAAGTATATATATTAAATATAATGTAGCCAATTATGGTGTGTAACCAATACCAATATCCTGTGTTCATCTGGAATGTTTCTGGGCTTCCCTGACTAATACCTCCTAGGTGTTGCATGCATTGTTTTGTGATTTTCATTTGATGAATTATTTCCTAACTGAGTAACCTTATCCCTTCATATAGGATAGTGTTTTTAAAATTATTATTATTGTTGTTGTAATTGTTATTAATAATATTATTATTTCTCTTATTTTTAAAAATGATAATTTATAAGAATTTAATTCTAAAATACTAACTGAATGTATAGAAAGTAAATTCAGACCAATGGAAAACATGGTTTCAAAGAGCACATATCTCCAAAATCAGAAATTTCAAACTACAGGAAAACATGAATATGGACAAAATATGAGCCTACTCATTGGGAAAATGTTGCAAGAACCAATTAATGCTTCTCAGTTGATCCTGGTAACAGTGGCAAGTTCTTCCTACCTATCTTAATGCTTTATATTCCCAAATGAGAGACACACAGCCTTTATATTTTGATATGTCTAAAACAGCTCAATGGCTGTACAACTTAATTACCACCAATATTTCCAAGTTATTTCTTGCTAAAATCTATATTTTAACTTTGCTGCCCTGGACACCATTATTAACCACTCCTAGGGCCACTATTCCCTGGCTTTTAAAGGTAGCCTGTCTCCCTGCTCTGCACCTCTTAGGCAAGGTGTCTCTCCTTTGCTCCCATCATGGCAGATATCGCTATTACTCCTCCATCCATTATCCCTTGCTGGGGAATCCTAAAAGTCCTACCTCTGTCTCCCTTCCCAGCCTTTGGAAGGAGACAACTTTTGGGAGCAGGGTTCCCTCAGTCTTATGAACAGGACAATGCAAACAAATTTTGGGTAACATAAGCAGCATGAGAATACAAGCATCTACAAGAAAACATTGTCACTAACCCTTCATCTGACAGAGGGATAATATTCAAAATACATAAAGAATATAAGAACTTAAACTTCAAAAAATAACCCAATTAAAAATGAGGTACAGAACTAAAGAAAGAACTCTCAAAAGAAGAATCTCAAAGGACCAAGAAGCACATAAAGAAATCTTCAGAATCCTTAGTCTTTGGGAAAATACAAATTGAAAGAATCCTGACATTCTACTTTACACCAATCAGAATAACTAAGATCAACTCTCAACTTACAGAACATCCTGGTGGAGGATGTGGAGAATGGGCAACACTCCTCCACTGCTAGGAGTATTGCAAACTTGTAAAACCACTCTGGAAATCAATCTGACAGTTTCTCAGAAAACTGGCAATAGTTCTACCCCAAAACCCAGCTATACTGCTCCTGGGCATATACCCAAGAGAAACTCCACCATACTGCAAAGACATGGGCTCCTAATATTCATAGAAGCTTCTTTCATATTAGCCAGAAGCTGGATGCAACCCAGATGCCCCTCAACTGAACAATGGACAAAGAAAATGGAGATCATTTACACAATGGGATACTGTTAACTATTAAAAGGAAGGACATCAAAAAAATTTTTAGTAAAATAGATAGGACTATAAAATATCATCTTCAGTGAAGTAATACAGACCTAAAAGGTCATGTGTGGTATGTAATTGCTGTTAAGTACATATTAACAACAACAAAAAAAAAGTTCAGAAAACCCATGAAACACAACAAGAATTTAAACAAGAAGGAAAGACCAAGTAAAGATACTTGAATCCCACTTAGACTTGGGAACAAAATAGTCATGGGAGGAAGAGGGAGGGAGAGAGGGAAGAAGGGAGGGAGGGGGACCTTCCTGGGAGAGGGGAAGGCAAGTGGAATACAAGAGCAGGATCTGGAACAGAGAGAGAGACAGTGTTCCCAGAGAGCCAGGAGAATAAATGGAAATATGTAGCTGCAAGGATGGAGGTAGGAAGATTCTCTAGGGAGTCCCAGAGACCCAGAATGAGGGAAGATCATCAGAATCAATGTAAGTGACCTTAGTCAAAATGCCCAAGAGTGCTGGCACAGAAACTGAAGAGAGCAGCTCAGGGAGCCAGACTGGACCTCTAGTAGAGGGATGGGTATACCAACCCACCAACAAAACTTTTGACCCCAAATTGGTTCTGTCTAAAAGAAATACACAGACAAAGATGGAGCAGAGACTGAAGGAATGACGGACTAGTGACTGACACATTTTGGGAGCCATCTCATGGACAGGCACCAATCCCTCAAACTATTAATGATGCTATGTTGTACTTCTAGACAGGAGCCTACAGTAGCAGCCCTATAAAAGACTCTATACAGCGGCTGACTGAAACTGATGCAGATACACACATTGGTAAACATTGAATGGAGGTCCAAGACTGCTATGAAAGAGTTAAGGGGAAGAATAAAAGCCCTCAAGGAGATGGCCACCCCATAAGAAGACAAAAATTATCTGCTAACCTGGACTCGTGGGAGCTCCCAGAGACAGAGCCACCAACCAAAGAGCATACATCTGCTGGTCAAAGGCCCCTAGCACATATGTAGAAATGGACTTCAGTGAGAGCGGATGTACCTAATCCTGCAGAGACTTGTTACACAAGGATGGGGATATGTGGGGCCTGCCCTCTCAGATGCAAAAGGAAAAGGGGATGTGAGAGGTACTCTGCAAGAGAGGACAAAGAGGGGCAGCATTTAAGATGGAAAGAAGAAAGGAAGAAAGGAAAAAAAGAAAGAAAGAAAGAAAGAAAGAAAGAAAGAAAGAAAGAAAGAAAGAAAGAAAGAAAGAAGGGGGGGGGGGGGGGGGGGGGGGAGGGAGGGAGGGAGGAAGCCAAAGAAGAGGACCCAGTTCCCAAAGAACAACTCAAATGCTTTACTTTACTAATAAATTCTCAGGCCATGAGCTAGGCTTATTCCCTGACTAGCTAACTTATATATAATATAACCCACACATATATAATAGTATAACCATTTATACTGTTCTATGTCTGCCACATGGCTAGTTACCTCTCCTCAGTTTCCTACATCTAACTTCCTCCAAGTCTAGATGTGAATCTCCCTTACCTCACTATTTCCCAAAGTTCCTCTCTCTCTTTTAGATGTCTCACCTTCTAATCCTGCCTCAGTTATTGGCCATCAGATTTTATTGACAGGTGATGCTTCCATGTAGTACACAAGAGATCATTCATACAGCCATCATATTTGTTACTGCTTGTCTTCTGGGAAACCTAGATATTCTCTCACAAATGGCTGCAATATGCACAAGAATTAAGTTTTTTTAGAATCAATTAAATTGTAGTTTAGAAGTGCAATATATTTTTTACTCTACATATAAGCTCAGAATACTGACATCATGAATGATTTGAATTGGAATTTCAAGTAAGATTTATTAAATCAGAGTTCCATCTTTGAACGGTGACAGATGTGTCTATAATTTATATTTTTGCCACAAAAAGTGATACATTATTTCTCACTTATCTTCAAATATCTCATCTATATAAAATTAATTATTAATTTATCAAAGTAGAGATTTCAATTAAGTCATAATGAAAATTGTGTTCTATTGTTTATGTTTAAATATTGACTTACTAATATATTCCTTTTTCTTCAGAAAAAAAAAATGACTGAATGAGAGTCTCTTTCACTGCCATGCTGACCAGGCAAAGTGCCACTGCTGTGAGAAAGTATGTAGTGGAGAGATGAAAAGAAAGAAATGGAGCATTGTGCACTATGAAGACAACTGGATCTAAAGACATGAGGGTGGTGAGGAACAACCTGATGTGAGTAACCTGTGCTTCTACTTGAAGTTATTTATGCTCTGAATTTGTAGCTCTGCAGCAGCAGAAGTCTGTGTTGATGTCTACAGTCTGTCTTACCACCAAAGGTCATGTGGATGTCCCTGATCTAGGCCCCTGCCACCTAGGTTCATGTTAACACCCAAGAACTGTGAAAAGATGGCCCTGTCCCGAACTGGCCCCTGCCTCTCACCTTCATAGTATAGGAAATCAGGCCTTGGTGACATTGTTGCAGAAAATATGTCCCTGTCTATCACCTGCTGTGGCATTCAGGAGAGCTGCCCTCATCCCTCACTGGCCCTGCACTGGCATTGAGTTGAGACAGTTTGTCCAGCTGTCAGACTAACCAAATAAGCTACCACCCAGGCTCAGATCCAGGTCTTTGACTTGGCCAGCCCAACATCTACCCCATCAATGAACTGTAGGTACATGTAAATTAGCTGATCCTGGAAAACTAAAGCTGCAGAATTTTCATGACACAGAGCAACAACAAGGTATCCAAGAGTTTTAGTGAGGATCCAGAATTATGGTTTAGCAGAAGCCAGGGACCTCAGTCCAGACCAATGGCTCACTGCAATGAATATTTGCAAGTAAAGATATTTAGGCAAAATGGTCTAACGTGGGACACACCATAATACACTGCACCATCCATGATGAGAATATTTTATCTTGTTTTTTCCCTTTTACTTTTTCTTCTCTTGTTTTGTTTTGTTTTATTGGCAAGGTTGCTAGGCTAAAGGAGATATAGAGGTTAAGGAAGAGTTAGAGATAGAGATAAAAATGGTAAATAGAGATGATATAGATATAGATAGCTGATGATATAGATATAAATATATAGGGAAATGAGATAGAGAGAGGAAGAGAAAGATGGAGAGGAGATGGGTATGATTGGGGTACACAAATGTGACATTCACAAAGAATCAATAGTAATGTTTTTATTAAATTTATTTGTTCCATTTACAACTTAATATCAGCCCTTTCTCTCCTTTCAGTACTCTGTTATTCAAGTCTTCCCCTATCTCCCATGGGTGTCAACCACTTCTCACTTCCACCCCCACACTTCAAGTTGCTGCAGGACTAGGCACACCTTCTCCCATTGAGGCAAATTTGGGAAGAAATGGCATTTATTCCATCCTACAGTTTACAGCTCATCATCAAGAAAACCCTGAACAGGAACTCAAGTCAGGAACCCAGAGTTAGGAAATGAGGGAGAAATCATAGAGGAGTGCTACCTATTGGCTTCCTCCTCATAGCTTTCTTGTGTTAATTCCTTATTCAACCCAGGATGACCAGTTCAGTGGTGACACTTCCCATTGTGAGCTACAAATAGTTATATCAAATATTAATCAATAAAATACCTTGTGAATCTTCCTGAAACTCTATCCAAGGGGATCTACCCAACCTATGAGATCTCACCTGGGTTCCACATCTATTTCCTCAATCAAATCTGGCATCCACTGGCTGTGCCACAAATAATCACAACACTTCTAGGAAGGCATGCTTTACCATTTTTTTCCAACAGGAAACCCTTTTAACCCAACATTCAACCTATCCATATAGGCATATATAATCTGCACAATGTGGGAAATGTATCCTGTTCAGAGGTCAAATATAATATGCACACCGGACTTCATTACCTCAAGTTATTTCCAACTGGTAGGCCTAGCTTTGCCCATGAATCTGCTGTTCTACTCTAATCTGCTCTACCTAATCAGACTTTGAACCAATAAAATATTCATCACAAAATTCAAACAATATGACAAATTAGGCCCCTATCTTTTCTCTAAAATATATCAGTACTATAGAAACATTTTCCAAGGAAGGTTATTTAGATAGAAACCAGAAGACAGAATTTAAAATAGTAATCATAAATATGATCAAAGATTTCAAGTAATTTAAAGAAGACACAAAGAAATAGAAAAATAAAATTAAAGAGAATGGCCTTGTCAGACATCAGTGAGAGGAGAGGCTGTTGGTCCAGGAAGGTTTGATGCCCCAGAGTAGGGCAATGCCAGCTTTGGGAAGCAGGAGAAGATGGGTGGGTGTTTGAGTACCCTTATAGAAGCAGACGGAGGGAGGATGGGATAGGAGGGTTCTGGAGGGGAAGCTGGGAAAGGAGATAACATTTAAAATGTAAATAAATAAAATATTCAGTAAAAAAGATTTTTAAAAAGAAACTAAAGAGAAATAACTTCCACAGAAAAAAAATGCCTAAGTGATACCCTAGAAAATGCAAAAATGATACTGATAGAAATGACAAAAACAATCTAGAGCTTAAAAACAAAACTCAATGAGGATAATGAAATATTGAACAGCAATTAAGTTGATATAAAAATAAAACTGGAAAACTCAATAACTTAATAAGAACAATTAGAGGAAAACCTTTCAAGTAGAATAAATTGAGTAAAAGAAAAATTATCAGAATTAGATAATAATGTAGACGAGCTAGACAAAATGAGTATGTAATGTGGAAATTGTTTTTAAAATAAAACAAATCAGGTGCTAGAGAGATGGCTCGCTGATTGTTCTTCCAAAGGTCTCAAGTTCAAGTCTCAGCAACCACATGGTGGCTCACAACCATCTGTACAGGTACAGTGTAGTCAAATACATAAAATAAATAAATAAATCTTTTAAAAAATAAATAAATAAAACAAATCGAATTAGAGGAACACACAGAAAATATGGAACACACACAAAAAAGAAGAAAAACCTAAACTTCAAATTGTATGTACTGAGAAGGGAGAATAATCCTAAGTCTAAAGCATAGGATAGAGAGTTCTTCAACAAATTCTTAGAAAAGTCTCCAAATCAAGTAAAGACACATCAATACCAATACAAGAAGCACACAGAACACTTAATCAATAATAGCAGAAGAGAAAATTACCATAGTATATGATGGAGCAGTAACCATACAAAACAAAGAAATTTCATTGAAAATTTCAAGAGAAAAACCTCAAATCATAAGTAGAGGAAAATCCATCAGAATTTCTGCATATTTCTCAATGAAAAATTTGAAAGTCAGAAGAGTATAGAGCAATGCATTTCCAAGTGCTTAAAGGCTATGATGGCCAACCTAGAATAATATACCCAGGAATACTATGTCATAACTAAAGGAAAAGGGAATGTGTTCTACACTACAAATAACCAACAAACCAATCCTAATGAAAACATGGGAAACAATATTACAGGCTGAAGATGTAAATGAGCATAGCCAAGAGACTCAAAAGATAATGATTAAAACACAAAGTACATTTGATAACACAAACAACAATAAAAAATAAAAAAGATAACTATCATCAACACACACATTTCAGTAATAATTGTAAATACAAATGACCTCAAGTAATTAATCAAAAGACAAAGACCGACTGCATGAATCAATAAATAAGAACAATCTATCGTGGATCTACAAGAAATACATCTTAGCTTGAGAAGACTTACATCATGTTTTCTGTGAATATATCCAATGATGTAAAATTTTCTGAGCACTCCTTTGAATTCTGCGTTTCTCAGGATGTAGATAATGGAGCTTAACATGAGTGTAATGACCCCATAAAGCATAGACATGAGTCTGTCTCTGCCAGGAGAGTGTTGACTGGAGGTTAGGAAGATACAAGTAAATATAGTTGTGCCTTAGAAGAAGAAGACTACAAAAAGATGGGAAGCACATGTGGAGAAACTTTGCACTTCCCTTCATCTGACCAGATCTTTAGGATGGTAGAAGATGATGTATATGTAGGAGATCAAAGTGATCAGAAAAGCACCAACCACAAAGATAACTGCTATCAGTAAAACAAGCATTTCTGCCACATAGGTGGATGAGCATGATAAGGCCACCACAGGTGGGATATTATAGTAGTACTGCTTAGCTCTATTATATTTGCAGTAGGACAGGCTAAAGGTTGTGTGGACAAAAGAGTTCAGAAACACAACTGCCCAAGTCTAAAACAAGAGCTGCACACAGCAAACCTTGGTCATGATGAGGGTTTAATGCACAGGAAAGCATACGGCTAGTTACACAGAGGTCATAAGCCAGGACATCTAGCAAGAAAATTCAGACCCTGCTACAACCATCAGGAAATCGTGACCTAAAGCACACCCAACAAAGGAAATGCTGTGGTCTTTGTCAAGAGACTCTTGAGCATCTTAGGGACAGTAGCTGATGTGCAGAATATGTTTAGCAAGGACAGATTGGCCAACAGGTAATACATGGGAGTTTGAATCATTACCTCAGTCACAAAGGCCAACAGGATGACCCCATTTCCCAGTAAAGGGATCTGATAGATGCTGTCACATTTAACAAAATCACATGCTCCACTATGTTCATAGAACCCTTATTTATAATATCTAAAGGCTGGAAACAAGCTAGATGTCCTGTAACAGAAGAATGGATACAGAAAATGTGGTACATTTATACAATGGAGTACTACTCAGCTGTTAAAAACAATGACCAAAGGAAATTCATAGGCAAATGGATGGAACTAGAACATATCATCCTGAGTGAGTAAACACAGACACAAAAGAACACACATGGTATGTATTCAGTGATAAGAGGATATTAGGCAAAAAGTTCAGAATACCCATGATAAAACTCACAGATCATATGAAACTCAAGAAGGAAGACCAAAGAGTGGACGCTACAGTCCTACATGGAACGGGGAACAAACTAGTCACAGGAGTTAGGGGAAGAGGGTGACGTGGGAGGGAGGAACATGAGATGGAGAGAGGAGATTAAAGGGGAACAGAATTAGGTGTGGGAAGAGTCAGAGTAGATGTACAGAGAGTCACATAATTGAAGGTACCTGTGTTGCAGAGTGGGATAGGGAACTGGGGGTAGCCACTACAAAGTAGCAGGTGCCAGAGAAACAAGAGACTTCTAGGACCCAACAGGGATAGCATTAGCTGAAATACCCAACAAAGGGAAGAAAGAACCTATAGAGACCTTATTCAGAGATTAGGGACAGCTCCCAGTTGAGGGATGGGGGCAAAAACCCATCTCAAAATGTTAACCCAGAATTGCTCCTGTCTAAAGTTAATGCAGGGACTAAGAATGGAGTAGACATTGAAGGAAAAGACTTCCAGAGACTGCCCCACCTAGGGATTTATCCCATCTGCAAACACCAAACCTAGACACTATTACTAATGCCAGGAAGTACTTGCTGACAGGAGCCTGCTATAACTGTCTCCTAAGAGGATCTGTCATAGAGTGAGCAATACAGATGTTGATGCTCAAATCCAACAATCAGAATGAGCATGGGGACCACAAAGGAGGAGTTACTGGAAGGAATGAAGGAGCAGAAGAGTTTGCAACTCCATAGGAAGAATAAAAATATCAACTAACAGGATTCTCCAGATCTCCCAGGGACTAAACCACCGACCGAAGGGTACATATGGAGGAACCCATGACTCCAGCCACATATGTAGAAAACGATGACCTTGTCAGGCATCAAAGGTAGGAGAGGTCCATAGTCCTGAAAAGGATCGATGCCCCAGTGTAGGGTAATGCCAGGGTTAGGAGGAAGGAATAGATGAGTAGATGTGCAGGATAACCCTCATAGAAGCAGGGGAAGGGTGTGTTTGGAATAGGAGGTTTTGGGGGGAGGGAAACTGGTAAAGGAGATAACATTTGAAATGTAAAGAAAGAAAATATCAAATAAAAAAAATGAACCGCAGAGCTAAACAGAATTCTCAACAGAGGAATGCTGAATAGCTGAGAAAACACTAAAAGAAATGTAAACAGTCCTTGATCAACAGAAAATGTACATCAAAACAACTCTGAGATTCCTTCTTACACCAGTCAGAATGACTAAGATCAAAAATTCATATGAGCACATGCTGGGGAGGATGTTGAGCAAGGGAAACACTTCCATTGCTGGAGGGAGTGCAAACTTGTGAGATCATTTTGGAAATAAATGTGGTCATTTCTCAGAAATCTGAGGTAAGTTCTACCTCCAGACATAGCCACACCACTTTTGGACATATACCTAAAAGATGCTCCAACATCCAAAAAGACACTTGTTCAACTATGTTTATAGCAGATTTATTCCAAATAGCCAGAAACTGGAAACACTCTAAATGTCCCTCAGCTGAAGAATGAATAAAGAAAGTGTGGCACATCTGTACAATAGAATATGATTCAGCTATGAAAAACAAAAGCATCATGAATTCAGAAAGCAAATGGATGAATCTTGAGAATATCATTCTGAGTGAGATAACCTAGTACCAAAAGGGCATGCATGGTGTGTACTCACTTATAAGTAGATATTAGCCATAAAATAAAGGATAACCATGCTACATTATAAAGATCCTAGGAGGATGGATAGGAAAGAGGGTACATCAAGGATGTATGAGACTCACTTGGAAGAGGAAATGTAATGGTTGTGGAAGGTAGACCAAGAGAAAAAACAGGGTGGGAGAAGTTATTGAAAGAGATGTGGGGACTTCAGGATTGGATACGGGTAAGGGCAGTGGGGATGGCTAGATGGGCAGAAGAATGAATGGAAATCTGCAAACAACATGGAACAGGGGCTATATCCAGGAGATGGAGACCTTAAATAGGGGAGACACCCAAGAATCAATGGTGGTATCTTTCACTATAACTCACATCACTGGATATATACTGCTTGGGGAGACTACCTCCTATGGCCAGACAGGACTGCAGTGGAACAATAGGCACACAAATGCCAAACAATGTTTTGACCCCAAATTTATCATATTTACAAGAAACTCAGGGATTGGAGATGGAGCAGAGCCAGAGGGAATGACCAATTAATCAATATCCTTCACAACAAGAAATCCATGCCACATTCAAGTAACAATCCCTGACATTATGAATGACATTCTGTTATGCTCACAGACAGGGGTTTAGTACAGCTGTCCTCTGAGTAGCTCAACCCACCAACTGACTCAGACAGAGGCATACATTCACAGCCAAACAGTGGATAGAGCTTGGGAACTCATGGAAGAATTACAGGAAGGATCGCAGACCTGAATAGGATAGGAACTCCACAGGAAATCCAACAGAATCAATTAACATGGAGCCTTAGGGTTCTCAGAGACTGAACTATCAACCAAAAAAACACACATGGCTGGACATAGGCTTTTCTGCACATATGTAACAGATATACATCTTGGTCTTTATGTGGGTTCTCATCAACTGGAGCAGGAGCTGTCCGAAAAGCTGTTTGCTTCTTGTTGGATGTATTCTTTTAGCCAGGCTAGCCTCAGGGGGGGAGGAAGAACTTAGTTTCACAGAGACTTGAAGTGCTAGGGTGAGGGCATGCCCAGGAGGCACCCACCTCCTCAGAGGGAAGAGGAGGGGGAAAGGGAAAAGATGACTGGGAACAGCCAAGTGAGAGGGATGAGAAGTGATCAAGTAAAAGGTAAATTAATTTTTAAAAGAAAATTTTTTTAAAAAATTACAGAAAAAATGAAGAACCATCACCACAGCTTGAATCACATGTTGATCCTCATACACAAATTGTCAGAGACTTCAATATGCCAGTATCTCCAATAACCAAGTCATCCAAACAAAATTTAGAGAGAGAAATGCTGGTATTAACAGAGATCATAAATCAAATAGACCAAGATATATTTACAGAACAAATAACAGAAACACAAAAGAATATTCCTTCTTCATAGCTCAGAAGGAACTTTCTCCAACATTGACATACAAAATCTACAGACTTGGACTTAAGATACAAGAAAATTGAAATACCACTCTACATCCTAGAAAAACACCATATAATAACATTGGAAAATCATAACTAAAAAAAAAATGACAAACTCATGGACACTAAACAACTCTTTGATAAGAGAAAAATGAGTTAAGACATAAATTAGCAAAAACTAAAACTTTGCTAAAATTAAATAGAAATGGACCCAATACACCAAAACTTAAATGTATTGGGAATTGGTTCTAATGCTTTGATTTAATCAGAAATCTACATGTCCAAACACTATAGGTTTGTTCCCAGTTGGTTTCTGATTGATCCATTAAGATTACTGCTGCTAATAGTTGGGCAAAGAGAGATGGGTTTGGACCTTTAGATTTGCGAGGGTTGGGAACAGAGCAAATGGAGAAAAGAATCACTATGACTTGAAAGAGAAGGATGAGATATAGAAGGGGCAGGAGAGAAAGACAAACAGCCATGTGAGAATTTGTGTGGGTGGCTATTTTTTATTGCCCCAAAGTGTCCTAGGGTAGGAGAAGAAGTTTGAGGAGTGCCCAGCCTTTAAACAAGACACAGCATTTCAAAAATAAGTGTGTGTGTGTGTGTGTGTGTGTGTGTGTGTGTGTGTGTGTGTGTG
>JADRCD010211937.1:11922-41207 GCA_019843815.1 Montemys delectorum | reverse complement strand
GTGTGTGTGTGTGTGTGTGTGTGTGTGTGTGTGTGTGTGTGTGTGTGGTGTGTGGTGTGTGTGTGTGTGTCTGTGTGTGTGTGTCTCTGTGTGTGTGTGTGTGTGTGTCTGTGTGTGTGTGTGTGTCTGTGTGTGTGTGTGTGTGTGTGTGTGTGTGTGTGTGTTTCATTCATGGATACAAAGTGTTCCTGGTTGGAAACATTCCACCTGCCAGGAGAATAATGGAGTGTAGCTGAACACTCCAATACAGACAGGATACAATGAAAGCAGTTCTAAGACACAAGTTCATAGCACTCAAAGCTTGCATTAAACATAATTGAACCCAGAGCTTTGTGCATGTGAGAGCAGGCACTCTACCAAGATATTATCCCAGCTCACTTTCTTTTTTTTTTTTTATATTGTTTTTTTTATTAGATATTTTCTTTATTTTCATGTAAATTTCTCCTTTCCCAGGTTCCCCTCCAAAAAACAAATAAACAAACAAACAAAAACAACAAAAACAAACTCCTTTTGCCTCCCACTTCCCCATGCCTGCTCACTTTCTTAATAGTTTTTTTTTTAACAAAGAATTTCTCTTTGAATAGACAAAGAATTGAATTTTTAATAAGACTTTAGTTTCGAGATAAGACACTTGTCTCTATGGTAAATCACATGAAATTAGCATGTCTAAGTAGTGCTTCCATTTTAAACTGGTTATATAATGATTTATTTTGTTGAAATATTCCTTAAAAGCCTATCACTTCAAGAGCATGTGATTCTTTGAGGGATAGGCAGGAACACTCCTATGACATAGGGCTCACACTATTGATCATAAATGCACTCTTCAGTTAACTCAATGCTGATTCCTGCTTCGAGCCTGGTATGAGAGTGACTTCTTGAAGATGTCTGAATGTGACTAGAATTGCAAAATGTCCCCACATTGGTTTTATATTTTATCTTAGATTCAGGGGTTAGCTTAATGCACTGTAGATCTGTGTTTATGCTCAAATGTGACTGTAAACAGAAAGGTCAAACTCCTGACTACTGTGGCTTCAGTAGAACCTGTATGTTTGGTTTTAGTAGTTGAGAACTTGAAGATGTGTAGGGCAGGCAGGCTTTTGCTCTCTGAGTCAAGTACAACTTCTATATAAGAGTTGTACTGAATTACTTGTCTTTAGTTAACATAATAATGGAAGTTAGTGTGAGTGACCTGTATGGAGTGCTTTTGAAGGAGTAGAAATAAAAGTTCATTAATAGATTAAAAAAACAAACAGAGAGATCTCAGACTAGAAGCAGCATACATAAAACCTAGAGGAGTGGAAGTTTCCAACTCTCCAGATAACGATGGGAAAAAAGTCCCACCCAGCTTTTACTTGTCATCAGATAAAGTTTCCATTATCAGGACTACATCATAACCAATAGAATTATTAGCCATAGTGGTCCTGTAGAATGCCTAAACAACCCAGGCAGTTGTCAAGCTAATAGGTGACTACAAACAAACAGCAAGATCCTATTGCAGAAGACAACACACATAGCACTTGGAAGATGGAAAAGTCAAGCTGGTACTTATAAAGAGCCCTCTTCCCATCTTCTAGACTCTTTGGTAAAGGAGGATATTATGATGGCTACCAAAACAAAAGCATGAACACCAACTCAGTCACAAAACATTTGATTAGTAATCTGTCTGCCTGTAAAATATGCTAGGGCAATGGTGGCTCAAAATGTGTGGGAAAAACCAAGGAATGTCTTGTTTGCCTAAAGACATACTCCATAAGAATGAACCCATACCCAACAAACATTGGATGACCAAGAACTAGAGACCAGAAAATAACTCCTAGTGATTATCTACTATACTCACAGATCAATGCCTTATTCAGCAATCATCATAGAAGGATCCTCTTGCAGCATATGGAAACAAATAAAAAGATCCACAGCTAGTCATTAGACTCACACACACACAACACACACACACACACTCAAGAATGGAGGATGCATACAGATTTCTGATGTATACAAAGGAATCAGTTGCTAATTAAGCAAAAATAAAAGATAAATTCTAAAACAGCATAATTAAAACTACATTTGATTGATTGGAACATTGGCAAAATAGTGCAGGTAAATTTTGCTTTTTACATAGGTCACATTCAGTAAAATCAGCTAATTAAGGCAAATGACTTGGCCAACAAATTACATCAGGTAGATAAGACAATGTAACCACTGAATGTAAGATTCATATCAGAAATTTATAGATAATCATGATTTTTTTAGGGAATCATGATAACAAGAACTTTAGAGAGACTATACATATTATCATCAGCCTGACTCTTTTAAACAAGGACTATACTAAATTCATCATTAGCATTCTGATTAAACATGGAATACAGTAAGTTCATCAATAACCATAATTTATTTGTTTGAAAGCTATATGACTAATATGTACCCATTATAAATGAGAGCATATTGTTATTATTTTACACTTATGTTTTTGAAACCACTCAATAAAACACATGACCTGGATATATACATTGCAGAACTTATTCATGTGGAGAGAGTACTCGTATTTTTCTCAACAATCTTATCTTTCTACTTCAAATATAAGTAAATATTAAGCATTTTCAATGAATTAGAAAAAGAAGAGTTATGTGTTGCCCACCATATATTTCTCAGGAAATGTGTATGTAACACGTCTAGTGTACAAATAAATAGGTTTTTAACTAGAGATTATGGAAAGCTTTTATTAAATGCAATGTATGTGCTTTGTGAGGTTCTTGATATAATGCATAATTATAAATGGGAATTGACACAAATGATTAGCATTAACTCTCTATTAGAAATTACCTACATCTATTAGAATTTACATTTTCTTAATCTCATACTTTTACTGTGTTTAATATGGTAAATACCAAATATATGAAGCTTTTCTTTTCAAAAAAACATTCAAATTTCTACTATACAACAACATCAATTGTTAATTAAACAAAAAATAAAATATAAACCTTAAATCTTAGCATAAACAAAAATGTATTTGGTTTATTGAAACATTAATAAAATAGTATAGGTAAATTTTGTTTTTAAAGTAACTCATACTACTAGTTTAAAAGTATCAGCAAATTAAGCCAAATGACCTGGCCAACAAATTACATTAGTAGATAAAGCATATCACCATTTGAATGTAAGGTTCACATCATGGATTAATACAAAATTTATATTATTCCTGCTTCTCCTTAGAGAATCATAAGAATTTTAGAGAGACTATGCATATTGGTATTAACCTGATAATGGGATTACATAGTTAATTAACTTAGTATAAGCATTAAAGTAATTCTATAGCACATCTAGGACATTTAAATTTCTTATACTTGCCTAGAAAATGTGCTCAACCTCTGGTATTCAGTCAATGACATATAAAACATAAATTTATAAGTTTTCTCAAATTATTATTTTTGATACATTTAAACTCAATTGAATTGTTTTGGAGTAAACTAAGTAAATGACAATTTGTGTCCCAATGTTTTAAAAAATTAATATACCTTGTTGAATGAGGTAAAAATGAAATACAGTGAGACATCAAAGAATAAATGTATGCCAATGAATGATTCAAAATATTATTAACTTATTTTATTTTTTTATTATCCTTTAAACTTTTTTACATTCCAATTTTTATCTCCATCCTGGTCGGCCCTGTGAGTGTTCCACATCCTATACCTCCAACACCACATCTCCATGAGGATGTCCCCACCCACCCCCCACAATACACGCTCATCTTACCAGACCTCCCACTACTTGGGGCTTCAAGTCACTTGAGGGTTAGGTGTATCTTCTCTCACTGAGTCAAGAGCCAGCAGTCCTCTGCTGAATATATATGGTGGGCTTCATATCAGCTGGTGTATGCTGCCTGGTTGGTGGCCAAGTGGCTGAATGATCTTGGGAATCTAGATTAGTTAAGACTGTTGGTCTTCAAATAGAGCTACCCTCTTCCTCAGCTTCTTCCAGCTTTTTCCTAATTCAACCACATTGGTCACCAGCTTCTGTCCGTTAGTTGGGTGTAAATATCATTTGCAAATAGCAATATGTTGAGTTCCTCCTTTCCAATTTTTAATCAGTTTTATCTCCTTTTGTTGTCCTGTTTCTCTAGCTAGAATTTCAAGTACTATTTTGAATAGATGAGGGGAGAGTGGGCATCCTCGCCTTCTCCCTGATTTTAGTGGGATTGTGTAAAGTATCTCTCCATTTAATTTGATATTAGCTGTTGGTTTGCTGTAAATTGCTTTTTCTATGTTTAGGTATGGGTATTGAATTTACATTCTAGGAGGCCAATGTTTTAATGCACAAAACAACTGGAGTTAATATTATAACTAGTGAACACTTTCATCTTAAAATCTGTGAATATATATGTTCAGCCTCTTTGTTTAAACTGTCTTTAAAAGAAGATTGTAACAGTATAAGAACAATCATTATTTCTTTGGAATTTCCATGTAATCAACTTTTACATCCTTAGGTAAGGCATAGATGTACTCTTACATTATGTACTTGTTCATGCACCTGACTCATATTTAGACATGTGCATATGTATATTATAATATCCATTTGCTGGAAAAAATTACTTGGCCAGACATAACCTTAGAAGACAAGTGCCCTCTGTAGATGCAGGAAGCAGCATTTGGATCTTACATGATAATATTTAAGTGAATATTTATTTGTTTGTTTGTGTCTTTTTTAGTTTAAGTCAGTGATTCAATCCCTTGGAAAATTGTTAAAGATTTGTATAAAGTATTTCCTATTCTTTCTCCATGTGAGACTCTCTGTGCTATTCAATAAGTGCTGAGTAAAATCCTTTCTTCGAAACAGACACTATCAGATACAAATAAAAGAGAGACATATTCACTAGACAACTTTTAGGCAGCCACAGACAAAGCTATACAACCCATGAGATGATGGAAGACACATGAAGAATGAAGTAGAGAATTCAAATCTTGGCTAAATTATACCAAGGGCAACTGCTTTGATTCCTTTTGTTAATGTGACACCAATAAATCCTTGGTTATTCTAGTATAAATCACCTCTTGACAAAATAGATTCTTTGGAGTGAATGCACTTTTTCTAGTCTCATTTTAGTGTCAGAAGCCTACTAGTTTAAAAACAAATCTACACATTTCCCCTAGGAAACATATTGTGTAATGTAATTATAATACAAAATTTCTTACTGGAAAAGCAGAGTACTTGAAAGTTATTAGTAAATTATAGTCACATATCAGCAAAAACAACATTCAAATGTAAGCACAAATATGGAGGAAAATGATGATGCTGATTTGTAAATTGCTGATCATAAGAAATACAAATGGGACTAAAGCCTAAATCATATTTTACAACTCTAACATGCAGTTTAGTTTCTACTTTGACACTGGGATACTGATGGGCATTTTTAGGGTCAGAATATTATTGATTATTTATGTAATATATGCAACTTTTGGGAACTCTACACAGAAGCAGGCATACCGATATGCAGGAGTCACACAGGTACATGCTCTTTTGTTCTCTGGACACTTAATTAGTAAGGATGCTACTATGTAGCTTAGACATTTCTGGACATAATATCTGTATGCCTATAATGAACTATGGCTATGATAAGCTGTTTCTGAAACTTCCACTTAGAAACTAAATTTGGAATAGCTGATGCAATTCACTTTAATTCTTTCAAATGGTGGTCAGAAAAATAGTTTGGTGAACTAAACAGGTTAGCAAATTCTCCTAAGAATTTTCATGCTTGTGGCCTTCATGTCTAGTGACGTGGACAGAATCATTAGACAGTGAGGGGAAGGATTATTATTAAACAAAATTATCAACCCCTGTTTGTCATCCGAACATAAACATTCAAATGGAGAGTCCAAGGGCAGAAAGTACTTAAAAAGCCTCCAGAGGAAAACATGCAGAAAGGAAAAGAACCGAGGTACATAAAAGTTGTTGTGAGTACTCACTACAATTATAAAAAAAGAGACACACAGGTGCTCTCCAGCACATTGATACTTGGGCTTCTGCCTAAGGATTCATACTTGCCTTGGCTCAGGCACAAGGCATAGGAGATATGATAAAAAATGTTATCTTTGTTGTCTGTCTTCCTAATCCTGAAGTGTTTGTTGCTTTAAAGTGCAACACATCCCAGGTGCTTTTGGAGAATAATACAAAAAGAAAAGATAGGTATAAATTTGGAAGATGAATGTTTGTTTTACATATACACAAGACAGGGTCCATCATTGAATCATTCTTTTGATGGAAATCCAGATATTCAATAAGTGCCTCTTTCGTTCACTTATGTTTATCATGGCTAATAATTTGTACTAGGCCTAAAGATATGTTGACCATGACTCTCTGTGCCTGCTTTCCCTATTTCCCACCTATAACACTAAGATCAATCAAAACTTTATTCTGTGTTTGACTGCTCATTATTTCTATGTTTCTGGATTAGGCATTTTGCTCATAGCTTTAAAATAACATTTGCTAGGCTAAACGACATATACTTTCCACCTTGTTACTAGAGGAATGCACCAAATTGTGGCAGTTCTTTCTTGGTAGCATTATGTGATATTCCTCAGCAACACAGAGCAGAGCACTGACCTGAATTTGTTTCTTAGGGGATGCAGGAAAATGATTTCACAGTGGTCTTCTAGTGTTCCTTCCACTGGTATAGAGAGCCTAGTTCCTTTCAGGAGATGATCTTTATATTTATGGTCTTCCTGGGTATGTTTCTTATACAGATATTTAACCTTAGTTTGAAGAATTTATATATCATCATTTCCTAACTGTCATGCTATGATTTGTAGCTACAATAAGAATAGGAAAAAAACTATAAAAATTTTATTATTTCTTTTCCAGTCTGTTTTAATTTATTATATGCACATTTGATCATATGACACAGGTTTTCATCAGATTCAAGGTACTGACAAACTTATAACAAATTGCATCCTGTCTCACTTTCTAGTAGACTATATAGCTAATGCTCTCTTCATCCATTTGAGAAACATGTTACCAATGTATCACAGAAATGAATTACTTAAGTTCTCATCCTTGATTATCTCCCAATCTAGACAAGACCAAAGTCTCTACATTGCATTGATACACTGTAACTTCTATTGCTGTTTTTAAGATTTATCCTTGGAGTCCCCTTCGTATGAGCCCAAGTCCAAGTTTAAGTATATATAAAAAAGTTAAAAATACCTTTATTCCATATGAATTTTTCCACCATTATCTTAGTAATTCAGGATTTTCTAGTACGAAACTTGTCAAAGTGTTATATCCTTTAATAAAAAAATTATCTTAAGTATTTTGAAAAATAAGATACATACATAAGATAATCAAAGATACAATATAAAACTTACAAGCATCATATGAAATAGGAAAACTCTGAAAATATCTCTTCAACATCAACCATAAGGAAAAATCCCTTCATATTCTGTTATCATTCAGTATAGTATGCAAATTCCGAGGAAGTATTCAGAAACACTTTGGAAGTAGAATTTAAACTACTTACATAAGATAAAATATGATTCTGTTATTAAAATTATTTAAAATTATAATTAAATTCTGAGATGTCACCAACTAAGTTAAAAGCATATACAATTGACAAAATGAGCAGCTTTCTATATACCATTACAAATTTGAAAAAAATTTCAGGAAAAAATTTCCATTTACTTTATCTTTCCAAAGTAAGTGAATGAAACGCCAAGAATAAAATCCAACCAATGGAATGAAAATCTATACAACAAATTCTTTAACACACTAAAGAAAGAAATGGAAGTAGACACTAGAAAACATAAAGCTTCTCAATACTCATTGATTGAAGAAGGAAAACTTGGCTTTGCCAAGACTATTGTTTATTTTCTACATTCTGGTGGTAAGACCTTATTTCTAAATACAATTATTTCATCACATGTGGAAAAATCAGGTTTGTGAACAACTTAATCTTTATGCTCACCAACGTGTTCTGAATTCTGCCCAAGAAGAAAGGGAACCATCAGTATCTCCCAACCACTTTTTCTTATATTTAAGGCCCCACTGCAAGATATGGAACGAAGACCTGACACTGAAAAATGAGCTAAAAAGAGAGAGACTAATGAGGAAATAGTCTTACTATTTTTTACTGCAAAAATAAAGTCAAAAAATTACTCATTCTATATTGTTATAAACATATATCAGTATACCCCTCCACTCTCATAAGTAAAGTTAATGAGAATTATCTCAAATACAATAACTAGAAATGTTCTGAGAATGAGAAACTTTGATGCCTTAAATGTCTTTATTGGACTTTAATGTATTATAGTAAAAAAGGACATATTGCATTATCTAAAAAAAATTTATGAGTGTTGAAACTTCATTAATGTCCTATGTAGTATGTGGTCACTTTTAAAGAAAGTTTCATAGACTACTAAAAATAAAATTTATTCCTCAGTGTTTGGTAGAATGTTCTTTTGGTGTTAATCAAATCTATTTGATTCATAGCATTATTTAACTCCAAATTTTCTGTTTAGATTTTTGAAGTTTGGTTTGGTTTTTATTCTATTTGTTTGTTTTGTAGATGATCTGTCTTTGGTGAGTGAAGTATTGAAGTCACTCACTATTGCTGTGTTAGGACCAGTATGTGATTTTAGTAGTTGTAGAATTTCCTGTAGAAATTGGGCACGCTTGAATTATGCATAACAGTTTAGAATTTTAATATCCCCCTGGTATTTTTTTCTTTGATGTGCATGTAGTTTATTTAAAATTTGTATTGACAGATATAAAATAGCTGTTTGTTTAGAATACTTTTTCCATTATTTTAGGTTAAGGTGATGTCTCTTCATGATGGTATGTTTTTTTCTTGGGTGCAGCAGAAAAATAAATACTAGTTTTTTACTATAATCTATTTCTCTATCTTTTTACTGAAGAATTAAGACCATCAATACTGGGAGATATTAATGGATGATATTAGTAATACTCCTTATTTTGCTTCTAGGGTGTGGGATCCTCCAACTCCTTTTGACAATTGTTCTCTGATTATTTATACTTTATGACCTCTTGGATATAGTTAACCTTCTATTCATACCTTTTTGAGGTACTTGATTATAATCATGGTGACTGTTTTGAAGTTCTTGTGCTTCATCCTATTTGTTTTTTATAGTGGCATATTACAATAGTGTTTCTGGATTCTGGAGAAGAATATTGTCTTTGCTGTTCACATACTGGTTTTTAACTATGTAATATAGATAGATTTACAACATTTAAACTCTTTCTTTGTGTATATCTAGTCCTGTCTTTGTTCAGTGAGTTTTGTTCATTTTTGTTGCTATTTCTCACTCTTCCTAGCCACATTGCTAACAAAATATGGAGGCTGCACGTCATCAAAATCTAAGTCAAATGTGATAGCTATAGAGTTTCTGGAAACACTAGTATATAGTTGGGCTAGAAAGAGGCTGAGAGGGCAGTAGGGAAAAACTGTGGGCATCTACAACTAGAAACTGAGTCCTCAGGGGTGGTTTAAGAATAGACTCAAACAGGTAAGCCAAACCAGTACTGAGGATAAGTATCAAAAGACTGTAATGTAGAACAAGGGAAGATATAGTTCATCCAAGTGTGCAGGCTATGGGTCTCTGTACATAACACATCTGTGGTTCTTCAGAAACACAAAGAATAAAAATGAGAAAGAAAGAAATCCCAAAAAGAGCCATGGAGAATAATGAATGGGTCTCTGAATAAATAGCAAGATGTCAAGTGCATAGAAGATTGCTGTGGGACTAGAAGGAGCTGCTGCCAGAACTAAATGTATCATAAGGAAAAGCATGGAAAGATTAAAATGAAAGGCAGGAAAGAGGATAAAGGTCACCACCTGAGTTCCAGCCTAGTGTTACAACTCTAGATTCCTGTTTGTGAATCTCTGGTACTACAGAGTCATAAAGGATGAGATAGAGATGGGCTAGAAGAAGTGTCTAAAAAGACTTATGGAGTAAAATTTCCGTACTCTGAATTTTTGTGGTGAATATCAAATTCAGTTCATCAGAAGAATCCTCTGTTTACTCAGTTTACGGCCAGGTTATTCCACTTCTGAGGTAAATGAGAATTTCTTGGTGTGTGGATTAACCAACTAGGTTTCAAGTCTGCCAATTCTTCTGATGATCTAAATAGAAATTCTGGGGCTGATCAAAGAAACTCTCTTGGTGGTTTCAATAATTCACTCTGACTTGATAGTGGTTGGTGGATGAAAATAAAAGTTTATTATGTGTATATAATTTCTTAATATTTCATTCCTGAAGCTTGGATCTTAAAGTCTGCTCAAATGCTTGCACAATAAGTTGTTTGAATTTTGGTTTAGCACTGCCTATACTTAGTACACTTAATAAGTAGGTTATGATATTGGTAATGTATGCTCTCCAATGGAGTTTTGTGATCCCAGTTTTCCCTATTATTTTTCCTTTGCAATCTAGCCATGATTTGGGTGGATTGGCAGTACTCTATCCCATCTTGAATCATGCCATTAAAGGGGGCAAAAGCAACCAATCAAACTCTGTTCACCTCAACTAAAATCTATAAAGTGTAGCTCTTCTACATTTTCTGCTTTGAGGTTGTTTCCTTGGAGGATATTGGTATGATAATATAAAATTGTCAAAAAGAGGAATAACAACTGATTTCACAATATGATATATCTTTTGATTTGTATTTAATACATGCATTATAAAATAATATAAAATTTACATTATTCCTCTATTAAATTTGATCAAACACTAAACAAATTATGGGGATCATTACATACTGCTGCATTTGTATTTATTTCTCATTCCTAAACACATTTGAAAAATATGTTATCACAATTATTAAATTTTGCAATTATTTTCTTTTCAAAAAGAATTTTAATTTAAGACACTGGTGGGTGAGTACTAAGAAAAAAATGACACTTATCTAACTTATTTGATTTTTTTTAGTAAATACATGAATTAACATCAATTTAGCTCTTTTTCCTGGCTTCTTAATGCAGCCTTAACTTTCAATTTCTTCTTTGAGAGACATACAAAGAAATTAAAGTCAAACTTCCCTTAAAGAATGTGAAAATATTCATTGATATCTTTTATTTTAAAATCAAGGATTTTGCTTTTGTGTTATAACCTTGGATATAAAGTTTATACATGAACAACTTAATAACATTCTTATATACATGTATATATTTTATATCACCATGTTTAATATTCCACCTTTTAAAACACTTTTTTTAGTTTTCTTCTCATTGCTTCCATATTCTGATTTTGGAGAAAAATCTACTTGTAGTCATCCACATTCTTTTTTTATTAGATATTTCCTTTAAGTAACTTTCAAATGTTTTCCCCTTTCCTGGTTTACCCTCTAAAAAAAAAAAAAAAAAATCCGCATTTCATTCCACATACCCCTGCTAACCAAACCATCCTCTCCCACTTTCAAGGCCCTGGCATTCCCCTAAACTGGGCCATAGAGTATACAGAGGACCAACGGCCCCTCCTTCCATTGATGACTGAATAGGCCATCCTCTGCTACATATGCAGCTAGAGCCATGAATCCTGCCATGTGTGCTCTTTGGTTGGTGGCTTAGTCCCTAGGAGCTCTGGGGTTACTAGTTAGGTCATATTATTGCTCCTCCTAAAGTACTAAAAACCTCTTCAGCTCCTTGGATCCTTTCTCTAGCTACCTCATTGGGGACCCTCTGGTCAGTCTAGTGTATGACTGTTAGCCTACACTTCTGTATTAGTCGGCCACTGGCAAAGCCTCTCAGGAGACAGTTATATCTGCCTCCTGTCAGCCAGCACTTGCTGGCATCCACAACAGTGTCTGTGTTTGGTGATTGTATATGGGAAGGATCCCCAATTGGGGCAGTCTCTGGATTTTCCTTCCTTCAGTATCTGCTCTACACTTTGTCTATGAAACTCCTTCCATGGGTATTTTGATCCCCCTTCTAAGAACAATTGAAGTATCCTCCACGTTGGTCTTCCTTCCTGAGTTTCTTGTGATTTATGGATTGTATCTTGGATACTCTGAGATTCTGGGCTAATATGCAATTATCAGTGAGTGCATATCATGTGTGTTCTGTTTTGATTGGGTTACCTCACTAGGATGATATCCTCCAGATCCATCCATTTCCCTAAGAATTTCATAAATTCATTACTTTTAATTGCTGAGTACTCCATTGTGCAAATATACCACATTTTCTGTATCCATTCCTCTGTTGAAGGACATCTGGTTTGTTTCCAGCTTCTAGCTATTATAAATAAGGCTGCTATGAACATAGTGGAGCATGTGCCCTTATTACATGTTGGAGCATCTTCTAGGTATATGACCAAAAGGAGTATTGCTGAGTCCTCCAACACTATTATGTCCAAATTTCCAAGGAACAGCCAAACTGATTTCTGGCAATGAAGAAGTATTCCTCTTTCTCCACAACTTTGCCTGCATCTAATGCCCCCTGAGTTTTTAATCCTAGCCATTCTGACAGGTGTGAGCTGGACTCTAAGGTTTGTTTTGATTTGCATTTCCCTGATGACTAAAGTTGTTGAACATTTCTTTAGGTGCTTTTCAGCCATTTGCTATTCCTCTCTTGAGAATCCTGGTTTAGAAGGAGATATCATTCGAATGTAAATAAAGAAAATATTTACATTTTAAAAAAAGAAAAGAAAAGAATTACAGTCTCCAAAATTAAACTTGCTTTTTTGCCACCAACCAACTTACAGATAGATCCCTCAGTCGTTTAAAATATTTAAGCAAATTAGAAATAAATGTTCTATATATTATTTAGCTTATAATTATAAAGCCCTCTGGTTGTTACTTGATTTCTGGAAAATATATTTATTAGAAGATGAAAAAAGATATGTACCCCATTTTTAATGGGTTTATTTGATTTTCTGTTGTCTAGTTTCTTGAGTTATTTGTATATATTGGATATTAGCCCTCTATTGGATGTAAGAATAGTAAAGATCATTTTCCAATTTGTTGGTTGCCACTTTGTCCTATTGACAGTGTCCTTTGCCCTACAGACGCTTTGCAATTTTATGAGGTCTATTTGTCAGTTCTTGTACTTAGAGCATAAACTATTCATCTTCTGTTCAGGAAATTTTTCCCTGTCCTCTTGTGCTCAAGGCTCTTCCCCATTTTCTTTTCTATTAGTTTCAGTGTATCTGGTTTTATGTGGAGGTTTTTGATCCATTTGGACTTGAGCTTTGTACAAGAAGATAAGAACGGATCCATTTGCATTCTTCTAAATGCTAACCTGCAGTTGAGCCAGCACATTTGTAGAAAATCCTGACTTTTTCCACTGGATGGTTTTAGCTCTTTTGTCAAATATCAAGTGGCCATAGGTTTTTGGGTTCATTTCTGGGTCTTCAATTTTATTCCATTGATCTATCTGCCTGTCAGTATACCAATACCATGCAGTTTTCATCACAATTGCTAAGTACTACCTCTTAAGGCTAGGGATGGTGATTCCACCTGAAGTTCTCTTATTGTTGAGAAAAGTTTTCGATATCCCAGGGATTTTGTTCTTCCAGATAAATTTGCCAATTGCTCTTTGTAGCCCTGTGAAGAATTGAGATGGAATTTTGTTAGGGATTCTATTGATTCTGTAGATTTCTTTCAGCCAAATGGCCATTTTTACTATATTAATCCTGCCAATCCATGAGCATGGGAGATCTTTCCATCATCTGAGATCTTTTTCGGTTTCTTTCTTCAGAGACCTGACATTCTTGTCATACAGATCTTTCATTTGCTTGGCCAGAGTAACATCAAGGTATTCTATATTCTTTGTGACTATTGTGAAGGGAGTTGTTTACCTAATTTTTTCTCAGTCTGTTTATCCTTTGTGTAGAGGAAGGCCACTGATTTGCTTGAGTTAATTTCATATCGAGCTACTTTGCTGAAGTTGTTTATCAGGTTTAGTTCTCTGGTGGAAATTTTGTGGTCACTTTAAGTTTACTATTTTATCATCCTCAAATAGTTATAATTTTACTTCTTTCTTTCCAATTTGTATCCCTTTGATCTCCTTTTGTGATCTAATTGCTCAAGCTAGAACTTTAAGTACAATATTGAATAGGTATGGAGAGAGAGAGCAGCTTTGTCTAGTCCCTGATTTTAGTAGGATTGCTTCAAGTTTCTTTCCATTTAGATTGATGTTGGCTACTGGTTTGCTGTATATTGTTTTTACTATGTTTCAGTATGGGCCTTGAATTCCTAATATTCCCAAGACTTTTATGATGAAGGGATGTTGGATTTTGTCAAATGAGCTCTCAGCATCTAATGAAGTGATCATATCTATTTTTTCTTTGAGTTTGTTTATATAGTGGATAAAGAACCATCCCTCCGTCTCTGGGATGAATCCTACTTGATCATGATGGATGATTGTTTTGATGTGTTCTTGGACTTGGTTTGTGAGAATTTATTGAGTATTTTTCATTGATATTCATATGGGAAATTGATCTGAAGTTCTCTTTCTTTGTTAGGTCTTTGTGTGGTTTAGGTATCAGAGTAATTGTGCCTTCATGGAACGAAATGGGTAGAGTATTTCTGTTACTATTTTGTGGAATAGTTTAAGGAGTATTGGTATTAGGTCTTCTTTGAAGGTCTAATAAAACTCTACTAAACCCACCTGGTCCTGAGCTTCTTATTTGGTTGGGAGAATATTGATGACTGTTTCTATTTCTTTAAGGGATATGGGACATTTTAGGTTATTTATCTGATCTTGATTTAACTTTGGTACCTAGTTTCTGTCTAGAAAATTGTCCAGTTCATTCAGATTTTCCAGTTTTGTAGAGTATAGGCTTTTGTAGTAGGATCTGATGATTTTTTGGATTGCCTCAGTCTCTGTTGTTTCTCTCTTTTCATTTTTGATTTTGTCAATTGGGAGACTGTCTGAGTGCCTCTAGTTAGTCTAGAAAAGGTTTATCTATTTTGTTGATTTTCTCAAAGAACCAGCTCCTGGTTTGGTTGATTCTTTGTATAGTTCTTTTTATTCCATTTGTTTGTTTTAGCCCTGACTTTGATTATTTCCAACCATCTGTTCCTCTTGGATGAATTTGCTTCTTTTTGCTTTAGAGCTTTCAGATGGTCTGTCAAACTGCTAGTGTATGCTTTCTCCATTTTCTTTTTGAAGGCACTCAGAGCTATGGGTTTTTCTCTTAGAACTGCTTTCATTATGTCTCATAAGATTGGATACTTGTGGCTTCATTTTCATTAACCTCTAAAAAGCCATTCATTTCTTTTTTTATTTCTTCTTTGACCAAGTTATCATTGAGTAGAGCATTGTTCAGCTTCCACGTGTATGTGGGCTTTTTATTGTTTATTGAAGAATAGCCTTAGTCTGTGGTGATCTGATAAGTTGCATGAGATTATTTGAATCTTCTTGTTTCTGTTGAGGCCCATTTTGTGACTGATTATATGGTCAATTTTGGAGAAGGTACCATAAAGTGCTAAGAAGAAGATATATCCTTTTGTTTTAGGATAAAAAGTTCTATAGATATCTGTTAAATTCATTTGTTTCATAAGTTATGTTAGTTTTATTGTGTCTCTGTTTAGTTTCTGTTTTCATAATTTGTCCATTGCAGGGAGTGGGGTATTGAAGTCTCCCACTATTATTGTGTTAGGTGCAATGTGAGCTTTGAACATTAATAAAGTTTCTTTTATGAATGTAGATGCCCTTGCATTTGGAGAATAGATGTTCAGAATTGAGAGTTCATCTGGGTAGATTTTACATTTGATGAGTATGAAGTGTCCTTCCTTATCTGTTTTGATCTCTTTAGGTTGAAAGTTAATTTTATTTGATATTAGAATGGCTACTCCAGCTTGTTTCTTGGGACCATTTGCTTGGAAAATTGTTTTTCAGCCTTTTACTCTGAGGTAATGTCTTTCTTTGTCATGGAGGTGGGTTTCCTGTATGCAATAAAATGTTGGGTCCTGTTTAAAAAACCTGTCTGTTAGTCTATGCCTTTTATTGGGGAACTGAGTCCATTGATGTTAATATATATAAAGGAAAAGTACTTGTTGCTTCCTCTTATTTTTGGAATTCTGTTCGTGTGGCTATTTTGACTTAGTTTTGTTCAAAGATTACTTTCTTGCTTTTTTCTAGGGTATAGTTTCCCTCCTTGTCTTGGAGTTTTCCATTTATGATCCTTTGAAGGACTGGATTTGTGGAAAGATATTGTGTAAATTTGGTCTTGTTATGGAATACTTTGGTTTCTCCATCTATGGAAATTGAGAATTTTGCTGGGTATAGTAACCTGGGCTTGCATTTGTGTTCTTTTAGGGTCTGTATGACATCAGCCTAGGATCTTCTGGCTTTCATAATCTCTGGTGAGAAG
Source organism: Montemys delectorum (assembly GCA_019843815.1). NCBI lineage: Eukaryota > Metazoa > Chordata > Mammalia > Rodentia > Muridae > Montemys > Montemys delectorum. The sequence continues at coordinate 24,897 of JADRCD010211937.1, read as the reverse complement.
TCTGGTATAATTCTGATAGTTCTGCCTTTATATGTTACTTGGCCATTTTCCCTTACTGCTTTTAATAGTCTTTCCTTATTTTGTGCATTTGGTGTTTTGATTAATATGTAACAGGAGGAATTTCTTTTCTGGTCCAAACTATTTGGAGTTCTGTAGGCTTCTTTATGTTCATGAACATCACTTACTTTAGGGTAGTAAAGTTTTCTTCTAAATTTTTATTGAAGATATTTATGGGCCTTTAAGTTGGATATCTTCACTCTCTTCTATACCTATTATCCTCAGGTTTAGTCTTCTCCTTGTGTTCTGAACTTCCTGGATGTTTTGGGGTAGGATATTTTTGCATTTTGCATTTTCTTTGACTATCATTGATTATCAATGTTTTCTATCTTATCTTCTGCCCCTGAGATTCTCTCTTCTGTCTCTTGTATTCTGTTCATGATGCTTGCATCTATGGCTCCTGACTTCTTTTCTAGGTTTTCTATCTCCAGGGTAGTCTCCCTTTGAGATTTCATTATTGTTTCTACTTCCATTTTTAGATCCTGGGTGGTTTTGTTCAATTCCTTCACCTGTTTGGTTGTGTTTTCCTGTAATTTTAAAGGGATTTTTGTGTTTCCTCTTTAAGGGCTTCTAGCTGTTCGCCTGTGTTTTCCTGTATTTCTTTAAGGGAGTTATTTATATCCTTCTTAAAATCCTCTATTAGCATTATGAGATGTGGTTTTAAAACTGAATCTTGCTTTTCTGGTGTATTGGGGTATCCAGGACTTGCAGTGTTGGGAGTACTGGGTTCTGATGATGCCAAGTATTCTTGGTGTCTGTTAGTAACTTTCTTGTGTTTGCCTTTCACCATCAGTTAATCTCTGGTGTTAGATGTTCCTGCTGTCTCTGGCTAGAGATTGTTCCACCAGTAGGTCTGTATGCTTGTCATCACTCCTGGGAGACCAGCTATCTCCTGGCAAGACCCTTGCACAGAGGGCTGTGGAACAGCCCCACCTCCTGGTTGGTGATGGATGCAGGAAGTACCCTGTCCCTGCTCTGCTGCTTCTGCTGCCTGTGTCTCCTGGCTGTGTATTAATCTAGCTTAACACAGATCACAGATTGATGAGAGATCGCTGCAATAACATGAAATTTATTGATCTAACATTCGTGGCCAACGTATATGGGGCTGCTCAGCCATGCAAGGTGAGACAACCCAGAACTCAGAATGTATACATCTTTTATACTTTACAGAGGACAGATTTCTGCAACAAGGCTACCTGGCTTACTCTGGTTGCTGGAACACAGGACAAAGGATCTCATCAGGCATTGGCTGGCTTGCTCAGGGGGCTGTTCTTGGCTTAGTTGGCCAATTCCCTATCTAGCTCTGCACCTGGCCTTGAAAAGTCTCTGGGAAGGGGCTGAGTAACTAGGTGGTACGAGCATTGTTGACAACAAAGTCAGGGTAACAGTTTGTGGTCTTTTTCAAAATTCACCAAAGGGAGAGGTTGGGGGGGGGGTTCTTCTGAGAATTACTAACCTTGTTTTCATAGACCTTAACTGTCATTGTGACCACCAGTTATTTTTGTGTTTGCTGGTCTTACCTTGTCATGCTGACTTAACATCCTGACCATCAGAACTTTGTTTTCACAATTTTGAAACTCTGTTTCTAAATTCCCAGAACTTAAACAAGCAGATGTTTTCACATTTCTATGACTTTGTTTCCCAGAGCTTTATTCTTACATTCTCAGGCAGTTAGGTTTTAGCTTTATTACTTTAGCTGGCCCTGCCTTAGGCAGTCACCAGAATGAAAACAGTGGTCTCACCTGAGTCCTGGGGTCAGACCTCTCCCTGGAAACAAGCTCTCCCTGGCAGGAATGGTGCACAGAGGGCTGTGGAACAGCCCCACCTCCTAGGTGTAGATGGTGATAGAAAGGACCCTGTTCCAGCTTCTCTACTGCTTCTGCTGCCTGTGCCTCCTGGCTGGCACCACCGTAGACATTCACCAGAGAGAAAATATCCATTTTCTTTATTGCATCTTGTATATCTGATGAAAAACTTATGTTGGTTGTACTTGTGAATCTTGCTTTTTTTACACTAATGAATAGTTCCATTTATTGTCTTAAAGAATTCCATTGTTCTTGCAGTCTAAATAACAGTTGTTTTATGTGTATATAATATTTGTTTTTGTGTATATCCATACATTTGTTGGGTTCAACTCAAGAAGATTGCATTACATGGCTACTGTGTAGAGTGCAGAAAAAAATAACTAGGCAGCTCTATATTTGTCTCCTCTTGGATTAAATTGAAACATGGTAGAGCTGAGGGTTGCTTAATGAGAGTTTTCCAAAATGTAATAAATAGTGTCTGGCCTGGCTTATATTCCAATGAACAATAGATTGATTCTTTCATTATTTCACATTTCCATACCACAATGCTTTTTGTTTTCTTAGTAATATATAAGTATAATACCATAATAAAGTGTCTACATCTTAGTAAGATGTACATTTCATGATAAGTAAATATACTGTGCATTTTTAATATATCTACAAGTAATAATGTGCACTTCCTTTGAGATGTATTTACTCATGTGATGTTTCTATTAATTGAATGAATTTCTTGTATTATTTTTTAATACTTCATATTTTGTGAAGGATAGTCTTTGATGATTTAGTAGTTTAAAACTTTATTAATTCTTATTTTTCTCTGTCATCATCAACCATACCAACTTTTCCTATGTTTTTTTATGAGCTAAAATTTATCATCTACTTGATTTGATGTGGGAATGTTTTGGCAGGATACATGGCACAGTGGATATGAGGGCATAATGCTCCTTCACACTTCTGTTTTCTGTTTCCAGAATTCATATGGATGGTACATAACCTTCTGCTAGTCTAAATCCAAAGGACTCAACACTGTACTCAGACTTGTGTGTGTACTACATATATGTAAATGTAAGAAAAACACTCATAAACATAAGGTAAAATGAATTCAACTATATGCAAGGTCCCATACTTACCATAACTAACATTTTTACATTATACCTCCCACCTTTCTCTCCAAAGTCTAATCCAATGAGTCTCCCTAACCTTCTCTTTCAAGACTTCTCTCACACTTTCAGATCTAGCCCTTGTTCCATATTGAAAACACCATATTGGCTAGCAACCCCTGTCTGTGGTTCAAACAACCTTTAGACATTCTCTGGGACACAGTCTCTGTGCCAACATCTGTAGTTACCTTCTGTAAAATATCAAACATCTCCAAGGACTTTTAGCATCCTTCCCCAGGGTCTACCTCAATAAGACTCACTAGAAAAAAATTTTAAAACATAATAGATCTAACAAGTTTACCACATCCAATGTCCTAGCCTAGACTGACTATACATGTCTGTGCTACAACTTACCTTTAGGGCTTTTCAGGATCTACCCCATTTGCTGCCACCCATTGGTCACCTTCTGTACCACATCTGACCCCTCCACCTAGCCACATATTACAAAGGTCTAATTGTTTTCCTAACAATTCTCATCAATGCCAACTTCCTATCCCATCGGACCTTACCCCAATCACACAGAGTGCCACAACCTTGTCCTCTCTCCCCTACCTGTGCTACAAATGATCTCTAGTCCTTGACCAAGAGTCTCCCTACTTTCTACCAGCCCACCTGACCCTTCCACATCAGAACCAACCTTATTACATAAACAAATCTACCAACACATTTCAAGTTTAGACCAAAAAACACATCCTCAATACCAGCCCAATCCTTACTTTCAACCTTACTTCATTACACCAAGGTACCTCTAGACCCAACTTACTTGCACATATTCTATCCTACTAATCTACAGCTTTTCCAAAGTCAGACACAGAACTAGCAATATATGTCCAGATGCTCAGATCTCATAACACAAATGCAAACAATATAAAAAAATCAAGCAAGTATCTTTTCACCAAAACCTCTAGTTCCATAGACATGTTTGCTGATGAGAATTGCCTAGACGAAGCCAGAATACAGAATTTTAAAATAATAATAAAATTTATTTTAAAAACCAATAAGATTAAAGTCTAAAAAAAAAAAAACCTCAATGAAATTAAGGAGAAAGAGCTAAAGGAGAATAAATGCCTAAGAACACCCCAAGGAAACAGGAACACAAAGCCTGATGGAAATGGGAAAGACAGTCTAGGACTTCAGCACAAAATTTAGGATTTTTAGTGTTTGTTTGTTTCATTTTGCTTTTATGGTAGTGGTGGTGGTGCAGGTGGTTGTTAATTTTTATTTTTCATTTATTTTTCTGTTATCTTTAAACTTTATTTTTTACAGTCTTGTTATTATCCCCTTCCTGATCTATGCTCGGTCAGTTACTCAGCCCACACTTCCTCACCCTGTCGACAAAAGGATGTCCACACCCACAAACCTCACCCAACCATGCAAAGCCTCCCAATTCCCAGAGGTCTCAAGTCTCTTGAGGATTAGGTGCATTTTCTCTCACTAAGGCCAGACCATGAAATTCTCTGCTGTATGTGTCGGGCGAGCCTCATAAGAGCTAGTACACACTGAATGTTTGATGGCTCAGTGTTTAAGAGATCTCTGGGCTCCAGATTAGTCAAGATTTTTTCCTATGGGATTGAACCCTTCCTCAGTTTCTTCCAGCCTTTCTCTTATTTAACCACAGTGGTCCCTAATTCTGCTTCAGTCAGCTGCTTCTTGGGTCTCCAAGATGACAAGCTATCTGAAAGTAAAGCACAACATCAGTAATACTGTCAGGTTTTTAACCTCCCGATGAGATAGATGGCAATTTGTGCCAGTAAGAGGACCTCCTTTCTCTCAGAGTCTTCTCCATGTTTAATCCTGTAGTTTTTTTAGACAGGAACAATTCTAGGTCAGAATTTTGACTGAGATGGCAACACCATCTCACTGCTTGATGCCCTGTCTTATACTGGAGATAGGCTCTACATATTTCCTCTCTACACTGTTGGTTATTTCATATAAGGTCCCACCCTTTGAGTCCTGAGTGTCTCGCACCTCCCAGGTCTCTGGTACATTGTAGAGGGTATCAAAACCTCCCACATCCTGAGGTTGCCTGTTTCCATTCTTTGTGTTGGCCCTCATGGGTTCAGTCCTGTTCCCCCCTCTCAATACCTGATCATGTTCCCCTATTCCAGGCACCTTCCCCCTCTCACCCAAGTCCTTCCTTCCCTCTTCCCTCCATTACTGCTTTATTCTCCCTCCCAAATGATACTAAGGCATCCCCTTACTTGGACTTTTCCTCTTAACCTTCTTCATAGAACCTTCTTGAGTTCTATGGATTGTATTCTGGGAATTCTGTATATTTTTGTCTAATAACTACTTATTAGTGAATACATATCTTGTATGTCCTTTTGGGTCTCAGTTACCTCACTCTGAATGATATTTTCTAATTCCATCCATTTGCCTGCAAAACACATGATGTTCTTCTGATTATAGCTAAGTAATATTCCATTGTTTAAATGAACCACATTTTCTGTATCTATCTTTTGTTATAGGACATCTGGTTTGTTTCCTGCTTCTGGCTATCACAGGTGTGTTTCTTGTATGCAGCAAAATGCTTGATCCTGCTTGCATATTCTGTCTGTTAGCCTTTGTCCTTTTATTGGAGAATAGAGTCCATTGATATTGACAGATAGTAAACATGGATGATTGTTAATTCCTGTTATGTTTGTTGCTATTGGTTGGACTATGTGTATATGATTCTTTCCTTTTGCTTTTATTGTGAGGTGATTATTGTATTGAGGGATTTTTTGTGGTGTAGGAACCCACATTATGTTGGAGTATTCATTTTAGAATCCTATGTATGGGTGGGTAAGTAGATAGATATTAAATTTGGTTTTGTCATGGAATATTTTGGTGTCTCCATCCATCTAAAATGATTGAGAGTTTTTCAGGGTAGAGTTGCCTGGACTGGCCTTTGTGTTCTCTAAGGGTCTGCATGATCTCTGTCCAGACTCTTCTGACATTCAGGGTCTTTGTTTAGAAGCCTTGTGTAATTCTGATAGGTCTGTCTTTAAGTAATACTTGACCTTTTCCCTTGCCACATTCAATATTCTTTCTTTGTCCTGTGCAATTAGTGTCATGATTATTATGTGGCAGGAAGATTTTCTTTTCCGGTCAAATATATTTGGTATTCTATAGGCATGCACATATGTAGGAAAGGACTTCCAGATTACGACTCCATTTGCCTATCAATTAAAGCCAAAAATTGAAAAGTGGGATTTTAGGACCTGTAGTGCTTCTAAACAGCAAATGAAATATTCTGAATGACAAAGAGAAAGACCAAAAATTTGAATTGTTGCTAGCTTTACATCTGGAAAAGAATTAATATACAAAATGTACAAAGAACTTTAAAAATATTCTACAAAATACACATTTGAAAAAGGCTAAGAGTTGTCTCTTTTTTTTTTTCATTTTTTCTAGCAATTAGGGAAATGTAAATATAAACAACTTAAAGGTTTCAACTTACTCTAGTCAGAATGACAAGGTCATCAAAATGACTTATAACAAATGTTGGAAAGAGTGTACGGGAATGGAAATATTTATTAACTGATGGGATTGCAGACTGGTGTAGACACTATGGAAATCAGTGTAGTGGATTCCCAAAAGACTAAATACAAATTTATCATATGACCCAGCAATACTATTCCTGCTGTGTGTGGCAAACGCCTCAACATCACATTCTGCATATGCTTCTTTGGCTATATTCATAGCAGCTCTATTTATAAATGTTAGGAAATGAAAGTAACTTAAATAGCCTTTGACCTACGAATTAATAATGAAGATGTGGTAAATATATACTGTACAAAACTACTCACCTATAATAAAATCTGAAAAAAAAATCTTATAGGGAACTGTAAAATGTCAAACTGAGTGAGATAACCCAGACATAAAAAGACAAATGTCACATATGCTTTCTCAACAGAAGCTTCTAGCTCTAAATCTTCATGTATGAGTACACATCCTGAAGTAACTATACAAACCAGGAAAGTAAAAAGGGATTACTTATGGGTTTGATATTACAAGGACAAAATAGTGGGGAGTAGTAGAGTAGAAGTGATAGAACTGGAGAGATGGGGAAAGAGGGCATTGTAATTAGGGAAGTGGAGAAAGAGAGAATGGAGAATCCCAGAAACTATTATGAAAGTCATAAGGAATTATATTGTTAACCATTTACCAAAGAGCAAAACAAGTGAATCCATATATAAATATACTTAGAGTTTTAATAAACTTTTCCTATCTGACTTGGCAATGCTCTCTTCAAGAGCCAAAGACAAAAAAAAAATACAAAATAGGAGAAGTGCTCTTTTTGACTTGTTGGGCAAATGGTATCTAAGAGACTCCCAAAACATGGTAGTGTATTGCTATTAACAGTGATGGTTCCCATGAATGAAAGGTCAATTCTACTGCTAAAGACATCATACACTGTAGACACAGGCCCCTTATTCTAGAACTGATCTGAATTTTTCCTTCTTGATTACTAGATTTTTCAGAAGGTTCGTTGAACCTTACAAAGGAAGGAACATAAGCAGCAGTTCTATGTAGTTTTTATACCTATGAACCACAAGAAGACCAGAATGGTAAGATAGTTCTAATGCTACATCTACATTGGGGGTAACTAGCTGCTTCATATTTGGACTTAAGATCCACTCAACAAGAAGGAATCCATATCTGGTACTGGAAACATTTCCAAATATCCAAAACTAGTGAAGTCATGGATCTTGAAGGAGGACCTACAACCATCACTTAATTAAACCAACAAAATCCCTAACTAGATTCTAAATATTTGACCTTATGCTCACAAGTAAGAGTACACATAATCAAGGAAACTTCTCTTTATAACAGATGGAAGTTATTACAAAAAATACAAGCAACCAACAAACAGAGTTTTAGATCCTAGTCCCAATGAATACATCTACAAAACAAATACTACACCCAAATCTCTGGAATCATTGCAGAAGAGGTTGCAGAAAGGTTTAAAAGACAGAGGATCAGAAAACTTTACTCTGAGACTATGTCTCCTAAAATGTCAGAAGCTACACCCATAAAATTTCATATGCATTCCTGTCTAAGATAAACAAGAAAAACTGCAATACATAGGCCAAAGTATAGGAGTGCAGAAGGCTTACAGGCTTCAATACTAAATGAAGAACTACAGGAAATAATGAATGATGAGAATGAAAATAAATATTCTTCTTTAGGGAAGAGCACACTCATTGGTTATCCAGTATCAATTAGTCAACCCTGAATACATACAAATAACATTATATAGAATAAACAGATTATATTTAAGAGAATATATTTATATTCATATATATAAATGTATGTTACTTTGAAAGACCAGTATTTAAGTTCACATGTAAAAACAAAAATTCAGAATAGCTGAAATAATCCAAAGCAATAAATTAATTCTGAAGTTATCACTGTCACTGATTTCAAGTTCTATTTATAGACCTTGAACAGACATATGGATAAATAAAATCTAATCAAAGACTAAGACATAATCACACACTTGTGAACATGTATTTTGGAAAAAAGAAAGCATCTTTTAAAAATGTTGTTAGCATAACTGGAAAGTGGCATGTAGAAGATTGCAAATGGAACCACATCTACCATCCTGCACAAAATGCAAATCCAAGTGGATTAAGACCTCAACATAAAACCAGATACACTTAACCTGATAGGAGAGAAAGTAGAGAATAGTCTTGAAGGCAAATGACACAGGAAACAGCTTCCTGCACAGAAGAACATCAACAGCACAAGCACTAAGAATGAAATTTAATAAATGGGACATCATGAAACTGAAAAGCTTCAGTAAGGCAAAATATTCCATCAATAGGACAAAATGGCAGCCTGAAGAATGAGAAAACATTTCACCAAATCCACACCTGAGAGAGAGCTAATTTCCAAAATACATGAAGAATTCAAGAAACTAGACATCAACAAACCACATAATTCTATTTAAAAAGGAGACTGTTGGAGCTAGAGTGATGGTTCAATTAAGAACACTGGCTGCTCATTTCCTAGCAACTACATAGTGGCAGTCAACTGACTCTAATTCCAGTCCCAGGGTATCCAATGACCCTGACAGCATAAGACATGCAAATGGTAAACAGACAGACATACAGACAAATATCTATACACATAAAATAATGAACAGTTTTTTTTAAAAAAATTAAGGCTGGGGTAAAAGTGGTGCAGAAATTGTGGCAATGCCAATCAGGTTGGATGAAGTTGAGAACCATCCCATGAGAGGTAGCTCACTTCTAACACTACCTGAAAGATGAGAACCCAGAGTTTGGATAGCCTGGTGACCAAGGATAGAACCAAACACATCTAGCAAAATAAATATGTAACAATGAATAAAGGAGGCTATGAATTTGAAACATGTGAGATAAATATGATGCAATGGTAGGTCTTGAAGAGAATCAAGATATGATATGTAATTTCATAAATAGGGGTGAAATAATATTGAATAAAATGTGCTCATAGAAATTAAAACTATAACTTAAAAAAGTAATATGAATACACTAACTAAAAGATCACATGTTTGGGTAACAACTCTATGATTTTAGATATCAAAACCTAATGAAAGTTTAACATGAATGGTTGATTTCACACATTCAACAACTGAGGATAAAACGTATCCCTTTCAGCTTGGAGAAAAAGGAGAAAACAGGGATACACTTTAGGTATTTTGAATGTAAGAGAAATTGTAACAAATAAAGTAATAACCTACACTAGAAAATTATTTAAGCAAAGAAAACAGAAAAGTAAAAAGGGCATATAATGTTTATCTAATATAATAGCAGCAATAACTACAATTTGGATCTAATGTAGTTTAATATTATTATAACCATAAAACAACACAAAATACATAAACTATACAAAATGTGATCATTCAAGAGCAATTTTGCACAAAATACAAAACAACCAAGATAGCTTTTTCTCACTGCCCATGTTTTGGTTTAAATGGCCTTGTTCTTGCTTCCTATAGTAACTTAAAGAGAAAATTATACAATATCTAGAACCCTTGAAGTCCTCCAATGAGGAAGGAGGATGTCCTCAATTTCTTTACCAAAAATATGTGCTCAGATGATACTAACCTTTTAGATTAAGCAACACATCTACAAAAGGAAATGTGATTTACATAATATCTGAATAAAACATGGAAGAAGATGTTGCTTGCTATGATTATCATTGCCACTGAGAACCCTGTTTGTGTCAGCATCACCTCCTACAGACACACTGGTCAGTGAGCACTGCAGATGTTTTCTGCTGCCACTGTAGCCATTCCCATTGCTGGCTGCTTTATGCTTGGGATCTTCACAAACCAGAACCAACAAGATTTTAGGAAGCCATGACTATCTCAGAGATGACCATTTGCCACTCACAGACGTGTCTTATATCAACCTGCCCATACTTGCTCTTTGTAACACAAGAATCCTCTGTGCTACATGAAAATGTCATTCCATGCAATAACAAGGGAGTTCACTCTGTGGGCCTAATGTTGTAGATGCTGGCCCCAGAAATGTATTTCATTGGTGAGGACATGGGAAGTATTCTACCATGTAGCAGTATCTCCCATGAGGACCTATGGGAGTATATGCCTGATCTCTACTTCTACAGAGATTCTAAGAGTATTTAGAAAGAAGAGTAAGATGCTTCAAAGAAGGATGTGGTCAAAGGGTACTGGACTGTGCCAGCTAAGGAATTTACTATTGCTCAGCCAGAAAAGACTGGCAGTGTGAAGGTACCTCTATAAAAAATCCAGTAGTTCATTACTAAAGACTAGAGTACTCAGCCACTGACACAGGTCAGCAACTTGTATAGTGCAGAACATTTAGAGGGTTGGAGCCACCACTGAGTGGTCCTTGGCTGATCTACAGACATCTGACCAAGGGGAGAATAGGTGGAGGAAAATAAAGTTCCTAAAATATTGAAAGAAAATGTAAATCAGGGGCAAATAGTGATATTCACTTCAGTATAAAACATATCAAGGGAAATCCAAGTCCCTCTGTGTGGTGAAGGGAGCTCACTCCTCATACAGTAACAGTCATTGTTATCCTCAGCATTTTTTCTCAATTGAAAGGGTTTGTGTTGTAATCCACTATCTGTCACTGTTACTTAAACAACTTAAAAAGGAGAAAGCTTTGATTTAGTTCTGAGTTTCAGAGAGCTTGGTCCATAATTTGGTTCTGCTGGAGAGAGCAAAAATGACAGTATGGTTGAGGAAAGATGCTCATATGATAGTGGTCATGAAGCAGATAAGGCAAGAGAAGGAGTAGGAACATTATGGCATTCAAAGTTGTGCTACCAATGATCCACATTCCCCAAATGGTCTTCACCTCCTAAAGTTTCCAACATAAGTAACACATGAGCTTTGTGGAACAGGCAGGGTCTAAACTATAAAGATAGCCACAGAAAATTGAAAGGATAAATTTATATGGAATGAAGAGGGAAGAATAAGAAATGTTGTTAGTTGCATTGCCTATGAATCCAATGGCCTTCTAAAAGCTGTATATTCAGGTAGATTTAATTAGTCATGTCTTACTAATTTAAGAACTTAGCTAGAGATGAATCTGTGTGTAAAACCATCATAATTTGGGAGCTGATAGGACTCATTCATTTTCTGCTTACTGTAAGTGGTTGAATTCCAACATAAAGCAATGAGTATATTCAGTATTAGCTAACAGCTACATTCTAGTCCATGGACAACACAGAGTCTCCTCACCATGTTCAAGGACAATGGAGGAGAATTGTATGAATTTTCAAAAAAAAAATGTCATTTCAGTGATATCTATCCTTCCCCAAAACTACTTTGAAATATTCTTATATTCTTCCACAGATTTCACATCGTAACATCCCACAAGGACAAAACCTTTGTCACCATTGATATGGGTCAGGGAGACATCACTCAGTACAGAGTGTAATGAATATAATCTACATTTAACTTGTTTTGAACCTAAACTCGAATACTCTCTGTGTTCTCTTTTCAGATTGACAACCAAGACCATTCACATGATTTTGTCTCTATTGTTTGCCATCAAACAAATAAACAGGAGCATTCAAATTTTACCAAATATTTCTCTGATAGTTGAAGTCGACTGTCAAGCAAAGAACTATCTATACAGATTTACCATACACTCAAAGAGAGATGAATTTATTCCTAACTATAAATGTAAACATGAAAGATAATTGTTAACTGTACTTACAGGACCATGGTGGTTTTCATCTGCCACAATGGGGTCACTCCTATACATCTTTGCAGTACCACAGGTGAGGTTATATGGGGTTTAGAGTGAAACTTTCTCCTTCCCTGCCACCTTTCTGAGTATCAAGACAGATTGAAAGACATAAACTGGTTTTTGTCTGTTATGATTCAGAGGTTGAAGCATAAATTCTCATTTTCTGTCATGTGCATGACAGCTTTATCGAAATAAATATGAAGGAGGGGAGATGTGATGTGTTTTAATGTAAGATGATCTTCTAAGTAGCTTTTGGGAAAAATCACAAAAAAGTAGAATTGAAATAACTACATAAATAATTTATATTTCATACTGTTCCCAGATTTTAACTGGCATGCTTAAAAAGATGGATTTATGCCTTACAATTTTGTGGGGCAGTTCTCACAGCCAGAGTCCAGTAGAGCAGAGCCACTTTGAACCCCGGAGACCTACTGAGCATTTGCTCAAAGGGACAGAAGGTGTTCAGTGAATTGCTCCTGAGACCATGGCTCAGATTTCAGCCCAGACCCCTCACAGCTGCCCCTGCAGGAGATGTGTGCTCTATCAGGCAGACACTGCCTCCAACTCCCAGCATTCTAGCTGGACCTTACACACAGTCATCTGACCACAAGCCAGGCATGCCACGCCCCATATAATAAAAGGGGTGGTTTTGCCCCTCCTCTCTCTCTTGCCTCCTCACTCTCTTATTCCCTCCTCTCTCTCTCTTGCTTCCCCTCTCTCTTTCTCTTGTTC